>JBBMKE010386298.1:245-12859 GCA_037834125.1 Lippia alba | reverse complement strand
AACCTAAATGTAGCACTTTATGTAACATTATTCATAAAATTAATTCTAAATAAATTATTCTTGGCATGAATTTAATCCAAATAGATCATAAATATTTAAATACATGTTCTTACTATATTCATATCATAATTCATGAATTAAATTAAATTAAATTCATATATGTACTCACATTATTCATAAAACTAGCATAAATGGAACATAAATTGAAAATAAAATTCCTAAAGCATAATTTAATTAATCCTAAGCATGCTACTACTATACTAAACTGATAACATAATATAAAGAATGAAATAACAAAAGAAAAACACATCTTATGCATATATATATATATAGAGAGAGAGAGGGGCGGAAATTGAGAGAGAAATGGAGTGAATTTGGTGTGTTCTTGGAAATGAAATGGTGATGGGTATTTATAGGTGTGGTTTAGGGGCTTATTTTGCTATTTTCTAAAATTTAAGGTGTGATTCATGCTGATGAGTAGGCTAAGATCATAATTATGGTGTTTAGGTGTTATTCTAGGTGTATACTTAGGTGTACATGTGATGTAGGAGCTTATGTATACATATATGATATAAAAATTAGGTCATCATAAAATAATTCTAAAATAGGGTGAAATTAATAATAAAATTGTAGTAGAATCTTCATATTTTAGTTTGAAATGAGAAAAGTTGTAAAAGAAAGAGAATCGAAAGCGCTTTCTGATGATTATAAACATTTTTAAACGTTTAAATTTTTTTTGGGAAACCGATCAGAGGGACCGTGAGGTTTTAGACGAGGCCCTCACCTCCTTTATTTAAATGGACCAAAGAATAAGTCCAGAGAACGTACATCCAAACGTCCAAAATGACAACATGCACTACTCTATTATAGAGATTAATTTGAGTGCCGAAGTGGTAGTGAGTAGACGCGAGCTTAAAAGCTTTAGGGAGACTCTCTGAGCTCCAACAATCCCTGTTACCAATGACTGTAAACGGGCCAAGCGTTGGTCTGAGAAGACGCCCAGGGTCCTGGGCAGCGATAGACTCCAATGTGGGGACTATCTGGCAACGACTGGTCTCAAAGATGGTCATGGCATCCTTAGGATTTTCTTTAGAGATGTACTTAAGAGGAGGGTTCCAAAGATTGAATCCGTCAATTGCTTTGTTACAGATTATCCCAAAGAGGGAAATTCCAATCCCATCTAAGTTAATAGTGAAGCTTAAAACCTTATCCTGCAAAAACAAGACCTTTCCCGACCTTATGAAGTGAATATCCAAAAAAACATTGAAATTAAAACATGTTGAAAGATATTCAAATGAGAACTAGCATGAAAGCAAAAATTACTTGCCAAGAGGGGTTGTGGCAGTGCAACAGTAGCTATAAAATCATCACTCATCTCAACCGTAGATTAGGGAGCTGCTATTTGTCCGTTCTTATTAAACCTTTAAACCGTGTCATTAGTTCCATTTCTGGAAATGACCAGATTACTTGATTTTCAGCCCCATGCTTTGCTAAAAAATCTGCCACCATGTTACCCTCACAGTAAACATGAGTCAGCCGAACATGTATGTGTTCCGTAATTAGCCGAAACTGGAGAGCAGCAGTTCTTGTAATCTCCAATCTCCCGTGGAACCCTCTTCGAATCATATCTATTATGACTTTGGCATCCAGTTCTGTCCATATTGATTCCATTCCTAAGTTTATTGCCATCTTTAGACCCTGTATAAGTGTTGAGAGTTCTGCATGGATATTTGAAGCAACACCAATTCCCTCACTATAAGCCGCCACTAGCTTCCCCTCGTGATCTCTTATGGAAACACCAATACCACTCAATCCCGGGTTTCCTAAACTTGAGCCATCCGTATTTAGTTTGAAACATCCCAATTGCTGTTTGAGCCAGCTAACAATTGTTAACTTTTTCCTTTTCATTGGTTCGAGACTAATCCCAAACCTAGGCGCCACGTTTCCATCTCCTCTCCACCAGTCTCTTTTGATAATACCGACCTTATGAAGCTGTTTAATGTGTGTTAGGACCTGTTTTTTTGATGTTGAAGGCACTATAGTTCATTCATTGATGCTTCCCTTTGTTATGTTCCATCCATGCGAACCATAATATAAGAGCTGGAACCACCACTCCAATATGCTCCTTTCCGCTGAAAGGTGAAAACCTTCTCCATATGTTAAGCATTCCAATAATCGTATTCACCTCTGAAACCTGTAAATGAAAGATATTAGCAAAGAAATTCCACACCTCTTTTATTTTGGAATTAGAAAGAAAAACATGACAGCTCGTTTCTTGGTCATTGCAGCAAACACATTTGGATGGGAAGATTATCCCTTTCCGATGAAGCCGTTCATCAATGGGAATCCAGTCATAGATTGCTCTCCATAAGAAAATAGTGATAGTCGGGGTTAGCTTGAGAGACCATATAGTGCTGCACAATTCAGAAATCTCCCTTTTGCATCTCCGATTATCCCATGCCGCTTTCAAAGAGAATTTTCCGTCTTTACTTTTTTTCCATAACCCTTTATCTCTTTGATTGATAAGAATCGGTGTTTTGCAAATTTCTTCAACCATCGGCTCCTGGAAAGTCTGGAGAAGTTTGTCTCTATTCCAAACACCAGCCTGCATATAGTCTTTAACAAGCTCATTGCCAAGAGTTCCAGAGGTATCCGAAGATAACGATTCCTCTTTAAGCCAAGCATCATCCCAAAAGGATATGTCCCCTTCTCCTATGATCCAATATATATCTGGCTCGACTTGGTGCCGAAATCTGCAAAGACACTGCCAAATCAGTGAATGGTAGTTCATAACCACGACATTTTTAGGGTGAACATTTCAACAGTATCTGTTATTCATGTAATTTGCCCAAAGTGAATCACTTGTCCACATGCGCCACCATAGTTTATGTGAATAAGACCGGACAATATCTCCAAGCTGATGCACGTTTAGTCCTCTTTCCTTAAAAGGAAAGCAAACATGCTTCCAACTAGTCCAATGCAGCTTCTTATGGTCATCTCTCGAGCCCCAGAAAAATCAATTAATCATAACCTCAATTGTTCCTAAGACCGATTGTGGGGGTTCAATGATTTGAAAAAGATGTGTCGGCAAGGCTACAAAAATGGAGTTTATTAATTGGAGCCTTCCTCCATGCGATAAATATGTGTTTTCCCAACCATTAATAAGGTCACGAATTCGAACCACAATATCATCATATAATCTCTTATTTCTCCGCCCTCTATATAGAGGAGCCCCTAGATATTTGATCGGCAGTAATGCTTGATTATAACCAAAGACTCCTTTTACTTCTGCAGCCGCCATTACGTCTTTGTTACCTACCAAAAAAGAGCTTTTATTAATATTTACTTTCTGGCCAGAAATAAGCTCATAAGACTGTATAATATTGTGGACTCCCTGAAGAGATAGAGGCCGGCTGTTGGTGAATATCATCACATCATCAGCATAAGTGAGGCGTGAAACATTTAATTTCGCTGACATTCTGAATCTAGCTCGAGGTTGCTCCAACATGAACCTACTAAGAGCACAAGACAGGTAGTCAGATGCAATAACAAATAAGGAAGAGGATAAAGGATTCCCTTGCCTAATTCCCCTGGAAGATTTAAAAATCCCCTAGAATTCTCCATTAACGAGGACAGAGAACCAACACCCTGCAATGCACTTATGAATCCATGCAATCCATTTTTCGGAAAAACCTTTGGCACGAAGCATATGGAACAAAAAATCCCAATTAATTCTATCATAAACTTTGTCCATATCTAATTTTAATATCACGTTTTTTGTTCTGCTTTTATTATCCAGAGCGTGCACCATCTCCTGGGCTAAAAGAATATTGTCACTGATCACCCGACCCTGCACAAATCCACTTTGATTATTAGAGATTATTTTAGGAAGGAAAGAAACAAGTCTAGTATTGAGAATCTTAGTGATAATTTTGTAGGAAACATGGTAAAGACTGATGGGACGATAATTGTTCCAATGGGCCGGGTTGTCAATCTTAGGTATAAGAGTAACTGTGGTAACCGTGAATGCCATAGGCATTGTTCCTCCAGCAAAGAAATCAAAGACTGCCTCACAAACATCTTCTTTGATAAGCTCCCAGAAAGTTTGATAGAACTTTGCATTAAACCCGTCCGAGCCCACTGCACTGTTAGGACTAAGGTCAAAAACTGCACTCTTGATCTCCTGCTCAGTCGAGGCTCTGTCCAGAACTTCATTGTCGTCTGGAGTGATTGAACGCTGGACCATCTCCCAATTTCCGAGAGCCCGTTGTTCATTTTCATTATCTTTCAAAAGCTCCTCAAAATGAATTCCGGTGGACTCCCGTATCTCATGTTGATCTGTTAACTCTCTATTCCCTTCATGTACGACATTAGTTCTACTCCGAAATCTCCATTTTTTGACGAGAGCATGGAAGTATTTAGTGTTCCGTTCGCCCTCCTCCATCCATTTGCAAGCAGACTTCTGGCGCCAAAAATCTTCTTCCATTGCTAGAATACGTTTGTGCTCAGCTATCGCCTTATTCCAATTAAGTAGAGCCCCATCTGTTGAGTTTGTTTCAAAATCTCATTCAGCTTCAAGCTCCTTTCTTTCTGCCTCCTTGACTCTGTCAAAAACGTTCCCAAACACTTCCTTGTTCCAAGTCTTTAAATGAAGCTTTAACCTCTTGAGTTTATCCACTAGTTTTCTCATTCCCACACTACTTATAGGCTGCATCCAATTATCGGTAACTGTTGGTCTCAAATTATGATGGCGAAGCCACATTTCTTGAAACCTAAACGAGATCGGATGAGAATGAGAGCTGTTTTTCAAATTGATCAACAACAAACAATGATCCGATGAGCTTTTGGCCAGGTGTTTAACCACGGTATTATCGTACATCCCACACCAAGCTTCGTTCACAAGGACATGATCTAGTCTTTTCCAAACTGTCTTGTTTGTCCACGTGAATGGAGATCCCTCTACTGGAGGCTCGACAAGACCACGATCAGTGATAAAGTTGCTAAACTCATTCATCGATTGGAAATCCATGTCTCTCGCATTTTTGGTTTCATCCACCGAAACCACAGTGTTGAAGTCCCCTCCAATGAGCCAAGAGGTATCACTGCTATCTCTATGATGAAACTGCTCCCAAATCCCACGTCTCGCAACAGTATTGCAAATAGCATACACAATTGTGATGAAGAAAACTTTATTCACCGGTTTGTTAGTAATTTTAAGATTGAGGAATTATCTGTCGTCTTTGATCACTTCTACCTCCAAATCCTCGCACCAAAAAAACCAAATGTGATTAGAACAGTTATGAACAACATTATGAAAATGAAATTTGCGGCACATATTATAAGGAATTAAATTAATCATAGGCTCTAAAACAACAAGGAATTTGAAATTATTCTTATCGTAGAAATTCTTGAGTAAGCGCCGATGATCCGGTTTGCCCATTCCTCTCACGTTCCATATCATTGCTTGTTCTATCATTGGGAAACTGAGGTATTGGCCAATGACTTCGTCATTCCTTTAGAGGCTACAGTAGTCTTTGGGGGTCTCCCTCTTCTTTTCTTTTGGACAACTGGTGTAAAACCATCGTTGCCCTCACCATCTGATTTTGCTGATTTAAATATGGCTAACTATTTTACATCAGTGAGGTTATCACCATCCAAATCCAGAGGGTCCGCTTCGGGCTCGCTTTCTGCCTGCGTACTCTTTCCTGAATCAGTTCCTGAGTCGTCCGCGTAATTGTTTTCATCCTCTTCTTCGTGCTCAACTAACAGGTTCTCATGCACTATTCCCATGGTGTTATCAGCAGTTGGGCTATCTTGTGAAGGACCAGAATTATCTTTCTCTTGAGGTTGTGGTTTTGTCTCCAGATCAGGTCCTTTGGAGAGACATGTTTTCCTGCTTGTGGGTCTGTCGGCTTTTCAACAATTTTTTTCGGCTGTGGCTGCACCAGTGTTTTGTTCGCATCCTTCTTCTCCTGTATAACTTGCCGGAGATCCAAAGTTTCTTCCTCCGTATTCACCACGTCATAACAGTCTTTTTTGTCATGCCCTAGACGTGAACATTTTTATAGTAGGCCAGAAGTTGTTCATATACTACCGGCTGGATCAATATCCCACATTAAAGCTAATGCTAATTTTCATTTTAAGTGGCTTGAGAATGTCTAACTCCACACAAGCTCGTGCATAATCAGGACAATTTCAATCAAAGGTCCCTTCATCGTAGCCCAGAGGTTCTCCTATCTGACTAAGAATATCATGCAAAATATCAGGATTGAAGAATTGTGTCTTGAGTGATGGCAGCTTTATCCAAACTGGTGCTATAGAGGACTTAATCTTCAAATTGAAAGTAGGTGTCCATTTGAGTACACGCATATGGAAGCCATCGAAATTGATGATTTGTCGTAACCAGATTTTGGAGTAGTCTTCTTCGCAACTTAATCTGATAAGCACGTGTTTGACATTCATCACTCCTAATTTGAACTCTCCTTTGAGTTCTAGTTCCATGAAAAGTTCATGGAGCCTAGCCATGGTGGGGTATGCATGCGAAAATTTTCCAATAAGCGCGAACTTGAAAGGCTTGAATAGTTTATCAATCTCATCGTCGGAGAGTTAAATATGAGGGATTCTGTTTCGTTCTGTAACCACTCTATACGATTTCCTATTGGATGACTTGTTGAATACATGAATTTTCCCCACATTAGGAATAATAGGCTGCTTCGCTGCAGAAGTTGTAGTTGCATAAGATCGTTTTGGTGGATTATGTTGCGTAGCAGTCCCTGAGTTGTCAGCGCCGTGAGACGGCGCCGGTGGATCAGCCACGGGAGGCGGCCATAGCATGAAGGCTAGAGGTTCTTAGGGTTAGGGTTTCGGGCGGAGAGTTTTTAACAATAAAAGCAATTTATTTAAACGTTTAAAATTAAAGTAGTAGACTTTCGAAATTTTAAAAAATATGAGAAAATACATAAAATGGGGCTAGAATGTGATTCAATTTATGAGAAAGTATTCATGGTTCATAAAATAATTTAAGGATCACTTTAAGTATAATATTGGATAGTAAATGTCGTACGGTTTGAAAGTTACTTTTTAGGGAGGGAATAATATTTTAGGAAAAATAGAAAAATTTTATAGAATAGCTAGGATTTGATCTTGGGTTTGTAAATGATCTTAAAATTCATGAAATAATTCAAGGATCATTTTGGTTATAATATTGGATAGGGAAAACATTCGAATTCGAAAATATTTGAATTAGGGCGAAATTAGGGTTTACAACCGATTTTTGGATACTACGGAAGTTCTAATGAGAATTAGGGTTCGGGAATGACACCATAATTCATAAAACTTTTCAAGCATTCATTTGAGCCCAATATTGTATGGTAAAAGTGTCCCGGTAAATTCCTACATTTAGGAATGAATAGTAACTAGAGACCTAATGGAAATTTTCGATGAACAAATTTCAAAGTGTATCTTAGGTTGATAAAAGCTAGGATATGAATTCGGAAATTGTGAGATCTAAATTTCTAAGGTTTCAAGAGAAAGGTGTGAATGTTTAGGATCGATGAATGAATAGTGATATGATTCTCATAATAAGATTTTGACAAAAATTGGTACATAAAGGCACGTAATTTACATAAAATGAGATGCATAATGGATTGAGGCTATAAATGCTTCCTCTAACCTCATTTCTTCTAGGCCCCAAAACGCGGGCTGTTATAGTATTAGTCTCACTATTAACTAAAAATGAACATAAAGGGTCACACACAAATGCCAGATGCAAAGGGTATTGAAAGAAATATCAAATAGTTGATCAAAACGAGACCACATGTGTAAACGTACACGTGTGGCACGTGAGAGAGTTTTGGGCGTGTATGGTCCAATTGTAGAATTAGACCATGTGTTAATTAATTGGAGAATTAATTATGAAACCCAAATATAATTAATTAAGAGAATCAATTATAAATCCCTAATATAATTAATTAGGAGAATTAATTATATAACCGAAATAAAATTAATTAGAGAATTAATTTTAGCTCATTGGAATTAATTAGAGAATTAATTCCAAATCCCTTCATGGAATTAATTAGAGAATTAATTCTAAGTATTTAGTTATTTAGTTGTTTTATTTTAATTAGAATAAATAAATAGTACTAAGTATCTTCTATTATTATTCTAGTGAATATTAATTCTAATATGATTAGATTAAATATAATGTGAATAAGATATTAATTATTATTAGAACAATTAATATTCCTAATTTAGTTAGGAACTCTTTTCTAGAAGAAATAAAATATCTTATTTTGAATAAGATTCCAATTTCTTGAAGGAAAAGAGAATAGAAGAAAAAGTCAAAGTTGGAATCCGATTTCGATTAGACTTAGAAAAAAGGGGTTCGAACCCTAGCCTTTGAGTTTTTGCTTTATGCGTGAACCTTTATGGATTCAAGAATTGGGAGATAATTCTCTTGCTCCCTTTCTTCTTGTTTTATGTTTATTTCTTTACACATGTTATATTGCTAGCACTTTTCCTTACATGATTTGTATCTGGGTTGGTGTGGATTATTACTCTAGAAGAGACCTTTCGTGGAATCTAAAGTAGAAAGAAACTTTCGAGAAACTTTCGAGGGACGAGGGTTGCCATTACCGCATGAAGAGCGTTCTTTGGGAGGCTAGAAAGTGTCAAGAAAAAATCCCTTTGTGTGAGTTCTTGATCCCTTCGAATTTGGGAATAAGAATTACAAGTTCCGATCTTGCTTAATTGGGAAAAATTTTAAATTTCCGCTACTTTTCTGATTCGATTTCCCAACAAGTAGTATCAGAGCCACCTCGTAACATTTATTCTTTTTTTATTTCATAATATGAATTTGGTAGAAATTCTTGAATCTGAGTTACAGTTACGTATTCTTGATTTTGTTTCGTAATTTGAGCTTTTGAATTTGAAAAGTTTCTCAAAAATTGAGAAAAATATTTTCTAATAAATCTAACTAAAATCGTTTTAAATTTAGATTTATAAAATTGAGTTTTAATTCCCTAATTTTAAAATGAAAATTTTGGTATTTTTGTTAGTCGGAAACGGGACGGGGTGGCGAGGGCCAAACGCGTTGTGTAGCGCCCGACACGTGATGCCACATCCCCCGTACTAAAACCCGACCCGTATATGAAATAAAGAATCCATACGCGAGATAAGTCAAGGCGAACGGGGACACAACACACTCGCTAGGCTAGGCAGGACTAACCCTTAAACCAATCAATCCAAACATTGAAAGACACTCAGAGTAATGCAACGAAAATGAGGAAGCTAAACAAGTACCTCATAGTCAAGGTGAGCCATGGGCTCGAATAAAAAATGTCATACAACCCAAATAACAATGGCCTTCACAGCCTCAACAATTCAAAAGCGCCACGAGCGTCCATAACGTAGATATGACGAAAGGTAAGTATGAGTGTGTGTAAAAGTAATGCTAGACTCTATTAGAAAACACTAAAGACTTGACTTCCCGCCTAGCACTCTTCAAAAGGAAACCTGCACAACACAATTGAAACCAAAACGCGTTCAGTCTAATAGAGATGGGTATAAAAACGGGGCATAATATATAGTATCTTGGATTTGAAACAATTACATGCAAGCTATAATCCGGTGCGAGGTTTATAGAACATTTTCTAAATGGGTAAAACCAAAGGGTCAATGCTTGGGATTATAACAATCAATTTTAAATCACTAGGTCAATCAATAGCCCGACAGGTAGGCGTGCTCAATCTCTAACCATCTCTTTTGTGTAATCAATTATCAATCATTCAATCATTATTATACAATCAATCTTTTGTGCACAATCATCCGATCGATCATAATCAATCATTCAATTACACCTTCTTCCTCCGGGTGATAGTTTGGGTAGCTAGCCCTTGCCATCCAATCATGGTGGCAAGTGGGGTCCATGAAACCCCAAAAGCCCGATTCCCATTCCCCACTAAAACTCCTAGCGAGAGACTGTATCGCTGTAGTTCAATGTGGGACTAATGTATGGGATCACCATCGGCCCGATGCATCCCCGGATAGCCACATACACTAAGTCCTTGGGCATCTATCAGTGCCAACATGCCTCACCAAAACTATAGGTAGAGAATCATAAAAGAAAAGTCTTTACGTTCGAACTCATTTACCCTTAAAAGGACTATATATATAATATAATTTTGGCTTAAAACATTTTCACATCGGGTACATATCGGGTTAAAATAGCTAATAGTAGAGAAACCTACCTTTGAAACAAAAGAACGGCAGAAGAACCTCAAGGACTGGTCTCGTCTCCGTCCGTACCAAAGTCTGTGCAAAGAAAATAGTGTCAGACTCAACATGACCAAGTTTGATGCACGACAATGAGATGAATATGATGTGGTATAATATAAGAGTTAATAATATTCCATGGATATTGTTTTGTGCACACTTGATGCATTGAATGCACATAAGCGAGAAAACAAAGCATGGAACCAACCTGAGGTCACTGCCAGGGATCCACGTCCGTGGATTTCTCCATTTGTATTTCCCATGGCCATGGATTCAATACAGTAGATTGTAGTAAATCTACGGCCGTGGATTTTCCTTGGGAAAAATCCCACGGTCGTGGCTTCTCGCAGGAACCCTAGATGGTCTAAAATCGGCATAAACTGGGAAATCACTCAAATTTCAATCAAATAACACCCAAACCAAGTCTTGAAGTCATAAATTCATCCTAGAACATGTCATAACATCAAAATGCATCAAAGGGGCAAGATTTCACACCAAAGCATCAAGGATTCAAGTAAGACGAAAGAAGAACACATAATTAAAATCCGGCATGCTTAAGTTCACAAATAATCACATTTATCATCACATTCTTGCATCAAGATCACCCAAAACCATTCAAGCCCTAGCTAGCATAAAACTCAATTAACAAAGGGAAAAAGAAGATGGGCAAAGATCTTCAAGAGTAAGGGCCTCAAACAAACCAAATGCATCAATTACACACATAACTCATCTAAAATAAGAAGAACAACCAAAGGTCAAGGATTCCCAAGCTATTCCCCTAAAACCCACAAGAACATTAAAGGCAAAAGTCACCCCGTACAACTACCCATGAAAAGAATCATAAGTGAGAAAGAAAGAAGCCTCTTATACCAATACAAAAGCATTCAACTACAACAAGAACAAGAAAAGCACAAGAAGACCTATTTAAATATCAAACCCTAGCTATTCATCTAGATATGCATTCCCCACAAATCTCCACATAAATCCACAAATCACGAGGAAGAAAAGAAGCATAAGAACAAGAATCACAAAAAACCCAAATTACCTTGAAGGATTGGAGCAAGAAAAGACCTAATGTTAAGCTTGAAGGTGTAAGAATGGTGGAAATGGAGTTGGGGCTTCTTCTTCTTGAAAAATGTTTGAAAGGGGTTATGGGTGAGAGATGACTGAGTTTTGGGTAAAAAGAAGTTAGGTAGGGTTAAAGGGAAAAGTCAAAAAGTAACTAGCTAGTCTCCAAGGGCATATAGGGGCGTATTGTGTACGTAGGACGAAATTTGTGTCGTTACGGTTCGAAAAGAAGTCAAAAAGTGATGGGGCTTGTCCCATTGGACCCAAATCGTCGATTCGAGTCCAATGGAGGTGACGGAACTCGGATATGAGTTTCGAGCTCAAGATACTAATTAATGACTCAAAAGTGGTCCATCTGTAAATAGGCCCGAAAGTCCAAATAAAGTGTAATTGAGTCCAAACTAAATTACATTAAGCCCAAATAGATTCAAATCATGCAATCAAGTTCCAAAACCATATAAGAACGAGGTACGAATTAATTCATCAAATAACAAGGTTTTCAAGTATTCACATAGATTCACATTCAAGGATTTCAAATAAACACTTAAGAACAATTAATTTGCGCAATTTGATAAATACATACATCATACCTTTACGGCCGAAAAGTCAGGGCTTTACACATTGGCCGCCCGCCACCGCCGTCGGATGAATTGGGGTTGCACACGATCGCAGCACACTAGAACATGCATGGCGTATGCCCCAATCACAATTCATGCGTGGGAAGTTAATTGATAAGAACATCAGACACGAAACTACCTTTCAAATTGCATGTTGACTTTTAATGTAATAATTAATGTCATTGTTTTAATTGGAGTTAACTGGAAAAAGAAAATCCCTAAGTTTAACCTAAATTGCCAAAAAAAAAATCCTGTCACAAAAAAATTAGTTCAAAGAACTTTACGTTTTTTATTTTTTGCACATCACCCCCTCATTCGATCTGTTCAATAAATGGATGTATTTTACTCAAAATGCCCTTATTGTACATTGCAAATAAAATGATTAATGTTCATTCATTACACAACTTATATAATATTATAATACATATATATATATATATATATATATATATATATATATATATATATAACATTATAATAAAGAGAATATTATAATGAAAATTAAAAAAATACATATATAAAAATGTATATTATATATATATATTAATTACATACATACATATAAAAAAATAAATAAAAGAAAAATGGATCATATTCCCAGGCACACCTACAAACTCCCCACCCCACACTCAGCCACACCTACAAACTCCCCACTAC
>JBBMKE010386187.1:0-12859 GCA_037834125.1 Lippia alba | reverse complement strand
AAATTTAATATAAGTCTTAAATTTAGTTTTTATAAAATATTTTAATTTATTATGCATATCTATGAATTTATAAGTAATAAAAAAATAATATATTCAATATGTATTTTTAAATATATAATATATTTTTATTTTTATTTTTATTATTTTAATATATATTTAATTTAATTTATTACACTTTCAACGTGATTATATATTCGTAATAATAAAAAAATAATAATATAATATACATTTAACATATATGTGGAGATTACATAAAAAATAAATAAATTTTTGAGATTGTGAATGACTAATATCATGGGGTACCTAAGGAATGGATAAACTCATGTTTGTGGTAATGGGCATTACCTCAGTAATGAGCATTCTCAATCACTTTTTGTACCAATCAAGGGTTTGGGAATGGACGTAAAAATGCTCATTTTATTCCCATTCCATTTCATCATACCAATCATGTCGTAAGAGAAATTTGAGAAAACAAAATTAACAACTTTGTCTTTTATACTAATGGTTCAACTAATTGGATCCATTTCTTAAAACTAGTAATTTTGTGCAAAAAAAATATTATTATTATTATTATTATTATTATTATTTAAATATATTAAATTACGTTATTTATTTTAATATGAATTTAATAATTGTATATTAATAGGAAATAGTTATTTTTTTTAATTTCTCAGAGTTTCTCCCCACTCAATTGAGTGAAGGACTAATCTCCCAAGATAGCTGAAGGAGCTTATTGTGGGGATACCTCCCAACGTAATTTTTTACATAGGTTCGAACCCGAGACCTTGCTTAAGTGAACTCAAGCCCCTAGCCACTTGAGTCAACTGCCCGTTGGTAATAGAAAATAATTACAATACAAATAAAAAAATATGACAAAAAAAATATAAACAAATATAAAAAAAGAATAAAATGAGATGTGAGAAAAATGGTGTTAATAAATAAATAAGTTAGTAAAACAGTTCGTGATGAAAAAAAATTAAATAAAAAAATAGAGACCAAGTCGAAGAGACCACATTTATCTCTCGTGATTAATATATAGTATAGATAAATATTCGAATTCGAATTTTATTTGAATGTGTATGTATTAAAAGAATATATGTGTTTTATAAATATTCACTTCTAAATTGATAGGTTACGTGTTTAAATCTTGAGTCGTTGTGTGACTGATAGGTTGCGAGTTTAAATCTTACAACCATGTGTGACTTACAGATTACGAGTTTGAATTTCATAACGGTATGTGATTGATAGCTTACGAAGTTTAAATCTCGTGACTGGTAGGTTGCGAGTTTAAATCTCGTGACGATGTGTGACTGATAAATTACAAGTTTGAAGGTTACGAGTTCAAATCTCTTTACCATGTGTGCGGGCATAAGTGTTAAAAGAAAATTGCAATTTATATGGAAGTATTTAAAAGAACCAAAGCATTCACTTGTTTGGGAAACTTTAATTCAAATTTAATTCGAGATAGCTCAATCAATTAATAGGATAAGTGTGCTATATTTGTTATTTAATTTGTCACTTTTTTTAAATGTTTCACCAATCACACAACAAGTATAAAATACTCATTCTCTCATTATACAAATTAAACTGAATCAGATTTGTACTAAAATTATCTCATCCATCCAGTCGACAATAGTAACTAATTCTCTCTCTAGGCACCTCAGAAAAGAGATAAATGTCCGTGATAATATTTACGATCGACTACAATGATTAGTCCTCTTGTTGAATTCTTGATTCATCCAACGTGCTCGTGAGGCCCGGACATGACAATTTTATTTTTGAACTTAGAGGCTACTATATAATTGCATTGAATTTTAGTTTGTTATGTAAATAAGAAAATATAATTCTTAGATAAAATAAATAATCTTTATTAATATCAAAGAATAAAAGATATATGTAAGGTAGTTATAGAAGAAATTTAATATTAATAATTTAATTTTAACTAAGCTACGATAGTGTAATGAAAAATAAAGATAAAACTTTATGAAAAAAAATGTTCATGATAATTATCACTTATTTTATAAGATCATTTATTATGAATGTACACTGATAAGTGATAAGTATATCATTTTTATAATATCATTGTGAATATTCATATTAGACATTTCTCTCGTAATAAATAAATAATATGTGTCCCCCCTATTAGAATCGAATTTATATGTCGAAATATGTGTCCCGAAATTATTGTATAAGGTTAAAGATGGTGGGGGCTATACTATTCTAGTAAACATTATGAGTGAGGACAGAGGACTATTCCCCTACTAGAATAAGAGGGTACCAACTTTCAATTCACAATACAATAATTGATATAAGGAGAAAATAACAAAATGGAAAACAGAAGGCTGATGGTTACAACTAAGGCAACAAAGTCTTCAAATCTTTATGATTAATTCAACACGAATTTAATGAATATCCTCTGCAAAAACTATTAATAATGTAGACTAATAATTGGTATGTGATACGAACTTACTTCGAGATGTTAGAGCGGTCTCACGCTTGTAGTTTCCGGCAAGGACCCGCCGGTGGGAGAACAAAGGAGGCAAAGAGAGAGCAAAGAATTTTAGGGTTGAAGGGAAATTGTTTTTTCTCAATAATCCAACAATACGAGAGTTTTAGAATATTTAAGTACGATACCCATAAACCAAGGTCACCTAAGCAATTAATTAAACACCAAGTTCCTAACTTAATTACGCAATATAAGGCAATAATGTAATTAACGTAATAATCTCAAGGCTGCTTCATCACATAATCATGCTGCCATGCGGGCTTAGTACGTCTTCGCGCCCCACGCCTTGAACCCCCGCCGGATCTTTTTCAAACTGAACATCTCCAGAGACCCCCTGGAACCATCTTCACTTGCAGCAATCACACCACCATCATCCTGTGCTTCATCACCGCCACTCACAGCCTGCTTCTCTACAATCGTATCATTCTTCCCCCCCATAAACGCAAACCTTGCCCGCAAGGTTCAAGGAAGGAAAATCTCGCCGAATGCGTTCCATCGGCTCCCAAGTAGCATCGTCCAACGAACCATCCGACCATTCCACTAACCATTGGTCCTCTAACTTCCCATGTTGCAAAACCTTCCGAGCTTCATGGATCGCGACAGGTACAGCCGGAACGCGTCCACTAAGCAAATCATCCGGTAACTCCCCGGTTACTAGTTCCGACCCTGATCCGTTAAACTCCTTCATGAGGGAAACATGAAAAACAGGGTGCACTCTCGACGATTCCGTCAGCAGCAACTTATAGGCTACCGGCCCCAACCTTTCCACAACCTCATATGGCCCAAAATAACGACGTGATAATTTCTGTGATCGACGTCACGCCACTGAAACCTGCCTATAGGGTTGTTATTTCAACAACACCAAATCTCCAACAGCAAATTCTACATCACTACGCTTAGCATCCGCTAAGTTCTTCATTCTCACCCTTGCCGCCAATAAATTATCTTTCAACCTCCGCAATAGTTCATCCCTATCCGCTAACACTTCATCAACAGCCGCTAACTTGCTTTCACCTCTACGATAGGGTAGCAAGTCCGGAGGCAGATGCCCATAAACCGCTTGGAACGGCGTCATACCATTACTAGAGTTATAACTCGTGTTCAACGAATACTCCGCCCACAGTAGCATCACCGTCCATCGGGAGGTTTTCTCATGACAAAATGACCACAAGTATTGCTCTAACACTCGGTTCATTACCTCCGTTTGTCCATCCGTCTGTGGATGAAACGCCGAGCTAAGTTTAAGCGTTGTGCCACTAAGATTATGCAACGCCCTCCAAAATTTGCTCGTGAAAATGGGATCACGATCCGATACAATAGATGAGGGATTCCCGTGCAATTTCACCACAATATCCACAAACAAATGTGCGGCCCTATGCACGTCGAAATCTGCCGAAAGAGAGCCGAAGTGAGCATCCTTAGTTAAACGGTCCACCACCATCATTATAACGGAAAACCCACGAGATACGGGAAGTCCTGTAATAAAATCCATACTCAAATCCTCCCAAACACGCCCTGGAACGGACAATGGCTGCAACAACCCCGCAGGTGGCGTGGTTGAGAATTTAGTACTTTGGCACGTGAGGCAGTTGGCCACGTATTGCCGCACGTCGGTTCGCATGTTAGGCCAGTAAAACACGTCGGCCAGCCGTTTGAAAGTTCGTAACGCTCCTGCATGTCCTCCCGCCAATGACTCATGATATTCCCTCAAAAGTTTATCCCTTATGCTTGATTTTTTTCCAATACAAAATCTGTGTCCATAAAACATAATTCCCTCTTTCACTTGAAATGGCGCCACCAACGTATCCTTTAAATTCTCCTCATGCATGTGTTTTAGATCCTCTTCAGTTCCATTTTCAGATTTTATTTCCTCCACTAACTCAGCCATGGAATGGGACACCAACGCCAAACACTCACTCACGGCTATCTCTCCTTCCCGATGAGACAGTGCATCCGCCGTGACGTTCGAGGCCCCCAATTTATATTCAATACGAAACCGAAATCCTAATAGCTTTCTAACATAGTATTGCTGATCCGTTGTCTGAATAACTTGTTGTAACAACTCCTTCAGGCTACGTTGATCAGTGCGGATCACAAACTCGTGACCCAATAAGTATTGTCGCCACTTCTGCACGGCCTCCACAATCGCATATAGCTCCTTATGATAGGTGGAAGCTGCTAACCGCCTCGGCCCCATCTTCTTACTAAAATACGTAATGGGCTGCTCCGATTGCAACAACACCGCTTTGATGCCCGTCCCGGATGCATCGGTTTCCACTACAAACGGCTTATCAAAGTCCGGCAACCTTAATATGGGAGCTGAACACATGGCCTTCTTCAGATTTTCAAAGGCTTGGGACGCTGCTTTGTTCCATTCAAAACCATCATTTTTTAATAAGTCCGTCAAAGGGGCGGCTAAGTGCGAGTACTTGCAAATAAAACGACAATAATAGCCGGTCAATCCGAGAAAGCCCCAAAGTTGTTTCACCGTTTTGGACCTAGCCATTTTGCTATTGCTTCGATCTTTCCCTCATCAACTTCAATACAACCCTCGGCAATAATATGCCCAAGATACTCAATAAAAGTTTTAGCAAAAGAGCATTTGGACATTTTCACAAAAAAATCTTTCGCCTTCAACAATGATAACACCACCTCCAACTGTAACACATGATAGGATATATTCGGACTATAAATCAAAATATCGTCAAAAAAAATAATCACGAACCTTCTAAGATACGCAGCGAACAACCTATCATGCAAGCCTGGAAGGTAGAAGGTGCGTTCGTAAGACCGAAAGGCATGACCCGAAATTTATAGTGGCTCTCATGCGTTCGGAATGCGGTCTTATAGATATCTCGATCGTGCATATGGATTTGATGGTATCCCGACCTCAAATTCAGTTTGTGAAGTAACGGGCTGCCCCCAATTCATCAAAAAGTTCGTTGGCCGTAGGTATCGGAAAGTGATCGGGTATCGTTACGACATTCAATGCTCGATAATCCACGCAAAAGTGATATGAATTATCCTTCTTCTTTACTAGTAATACGGGTGATGAAAATGGACTCCTGCTCGGCCGGATAAGCCCTTGTTCAAGCATCTTTCGAACCAAGCGCTCAATTTCCGTCTTTTGAAAGTGAGGATAGCGGTACGGCTTCACATTCACTGGTGTAGTTCCCGAAACCAAACTTATGCGATGATCGCTCCATCGCGATGGTGGTAGCTCCTTCGGAGGTTGAAAAACAGTTTCAAACTTCTTCAACACACTTGTTATGTCGGTATTCACATCACTGGGCAAACCTTCACTCTCGATCCCCACCCTTGAAGATTCCACCACAAGCTCAAAACAAGCCGACTCCCCCTTGGCTGCATGTAACGCGCAAAGGCGATTCAGCGTGATCTCCTTTGGTGTCTCGGGACCACCTTGGAGCAACACTACCCTATCTCTCCACGTGAACTCCATGGTCAAGTTTGCATAGTCATGCGACACCTTCCTCAACAAGTGCAACCACTCTACTCCCAACACCACCAACGAGCCATGAACGGGTAAGACATAAACGTCCATAGTAAATGACATTCCTTGCATTAACAAAGGTACTCCTACACACTGCTGGCGATATACCAAATACGCTCCATTTCCCATGAAAACCCGAAATGGTGGAACGAGATTCACTGCTAATTGCAATTTCTCCACTAATGAGAGGTGAATGAAATTGTGGGTACTACCCCCATCAATCAAGACACTTACCACTATCTCTCCCATCATTCCGGACAATCGTAAGGACCGCGGTGATTGACCCGCCGCGAGGCTATTAAGAGATGATATATCAGCTGCCACTACTTCATCGACTTCTTCTCTCTCAACATCCTTAACGTCCTCCGTCTCCACATCACCCATCAACAATAAGTAATGACCGCAGCGGTGCCCTCTCTCCCGCTTCGCATCGCAATTGTAACACAGGCCCTTCTTCTCACTTTCCTTCCTTTCACTGTACGTCAACATTCGAATTGGAGGTTTCAATGATGACACAGCAGTCGGGCCTTGCTTTTCCCCAGGCATAGGTAGTAATGATGGGGTGCGTCCTAGAACAGTGGCCATAGCCGGAGATGAAACCCCTGACCTTGCCGAATTAAACGGTCCTCCCAGCGTTCTTGGTCCCATATTCGCATTTCAAGCCTTATGCTTAGCCTCTAACTCCCGAGCTAATGCGACCGAGGCTGATAGCGACGATGGCTTCACGAGTAAAATCTCATTCTGTAGGTGAGTTTTTAATCCAGCATGAAATAACGACAGTAGGTTCGCCTCCGAGACGTCTTTCACATTCACAAGGATCTTCTCAAACGCCGCTTGGTACTCCAACACGGATCCGGTCTGCTGCACCTTCGCCAACAACCCGAAGTAGTCAACGTAATTTAAAGGGTCAAATCGCATCTTGAATTTCTCTATGAAATCAGGCCAAGACTCCAGCAGATTACTACGCTGTCGCCACCGAAACCAATCCAGCATCGAACCTTCTAGCATCAATCCTACCGTCGCCAGACGCGATTCCTCTACAATTCCATAAAACGTGAAATACTCCTACGCCTGGAATAACCATCCCAAAGGGTCCGTCCCATCACTTTTCGGCATATCCAACCTTAATTTGCTCATATGATTATTTTCTACATTTCCCACGACCTCTTCTCGCCGCTGATGTACTACGGTTGTCGAGGGAATGGGCGGACTATCTAGCCGCACCGCAATGGCGCTCAAACTCATCTCAATCCACTGCACCGATTGAGTCAGCGTTTGCACGGTCTTCATATTCACATCCAACTGTTTCTGGAATTCCTTCTGTGTTGATTCGGTTTATCTATGGAATTCCTCAAATTTTCCCGTAGTTACAGATTCTGTCATGATTACTTCTCTCAACAAGAGCACCAAATGATACGAACTTACTTTGAGACGTTAGAGCGGTCTCACGCTCGTAGTTTCCGGCAAGGACCCGCCAGTGGAAGAACAAAGGAGGCAAAAAGAGAGCAAAGAATTTTAGGGTTGAAGGAAAATTGTTATTTCTCAATAATCGAACAATACGAGAGTTTCAGAATATTTAAGTACGATACCCATAAATAAGGATCACCTAAGCAATTAATTAAACACCAAGTTCCTAACTTAATTACGCAATATAAGACAATAATGTAATTAATGTAATAATCTCAAGGCTGCTTCATCACATAATCATGCTGCCATGTGGGCTTAGTACATCTTCGTGCCCAGGGACGGAGCCAGGATTCGCGAGTCGGGGGGGCGAGATTTTATAATATAAAACAAAAGGGGTAAAATCAATTTTTTTGGGGGGGGACAAAATTAAAAATTAGGGGGGGGAAATGAAAATTTTCCAAAATACATAGGTAGAAATAAATTTTTTTCAAAATCGCCCCCCCGGCCCCCTACTGGCTCTGTCACTGTTCGTGCCCCAAGCATTGAACCCCCACCAGGATCCCTTTCAAACTGAACATCTCCAGAGACCCCCCTGGAACCATCTTCACTTGCAGCAATCACACCACCATCATCCTATGCTTCATCACCGCCACTCACAGCCTGCTTCTCTACTATCGTATCAGTATGGCAGTAAACATTTATATTTATAAAATCTAAAAGCATGTTGATTATATTATGAGTTTGAATTGTATCTTGATAATTTGGAAACTAATTACTTTTCTCTTTTTTAAGAAAAATTAAATGAATAAAGCGTATATTAATTCATAGACTAAAACAGTAGCAAGACTGGTGACATGATTTTTTGGATTAAGAGGTTTCTCTTTTTATTTCTTTGCATTCCTTTTTTTCTCAAATTCACATATTATAGAGATTCAATATAAAGAATGGATCATTCCAACCAATTGACCTTTTGCCTTTTTGATAAATAATAGATCGATATCTTCACCCAAGCAAGAACAACTTTCAAATTGGAATAAGTTGTAGCAATCTAATGTATTTAGGTTTGGTTTGGGTGTTTCTTTAAATTATTCGGTCAGTTATTCACTGTCCAGATTTTTATGATTTTATGATTATGGTGTGTTTTGAATTATTAATTAATAATTGAGTCAATATCATCCTCCTAATGACTATTTATTCCCTCCTACTCACTACTTTGATTTCTCGCTACCGATGTAGTGGTGACCGCGTGGGACGGCTAGGCGATGACATTCAAGTGTGGAACGACGCTAGGCAGAAGCAGACTCCGGTGATCGACGGATTGGCGAACAACTTGCGGCAGCTGGCTGGAGTTCCCCGAAGTGCTTTAGGTTATAGGAAGTTCACACCCATTGGATTGGACAGATGGAGCTATTTGACTTGTTTCTAAAAACTATTTTTTAGCCTTATCTAAAAGGTCACTTGAGGGCTCTCTTGGCTTGCAATTTCTTGCACAATTGAGGCAAAATTTTTGAAGCCCAAATTCATTTGCAATGGGTCCGGGACGGGCTATTCTTCCAAAATAGGCTGAGTTTATTGAGGCTGCTGAAGGTTAAGCTGTGACCCAAGTCAAATTAAGGCCCCCCCGTGCTCCACGCAACATACTATTTCATGGTCTACACTAGATGACCCATCATCGGCAAGATATGTCGTCAACGATACCTTGATTCACATGCACCGAAATGCATTGTTCTTTCGTATTCCGGCGTAAATTCAGATGAGTTCGGTGTTTGTGCTCTTCGTATCTGTGACACCCCATACGGGAGGCACGACATCCCCTGCACTATGGTCCAACACGAGTAACGAAATGAAAAATCCGTACACGAGTCAAATCATAGCTAACGGGAGACAAACAAAAACAGACCTCCGAAGCTAGGTGGGATTTAAACCTTACAAATAAAACCAATTAACGAAAACTAAAATGCAATGGAAGACTGAATCTCACACACATGCATTGACCACGGGCCTGCAGAAAATAAACATACGAGTCAAAAGAAAACTTGGGTACACAGGCCTCTTTTGAACATAATACAAAGCCCGACAAGGGCAATTAAATAACATATACTGGAGTTGAATACATAATGAAGTTATAAATTCAATACATATATACTAAATTAAATACAAATGCGAATGCAGAGACTCAACTAAAACTCAAACTTGAACTAAAGGACTCACTCTGCCTAGCTCGAACTCCAAAGCTATATCTGCCTACTAAAAGTTGGGGAGGGGCAAGGGTTAATCACACTGACGTAGTGAGGGGCTACCCATACACACTACATATGTATAATAGCAAAACACATTTCAATCACACAGTTCGTGAACTAGGGGATAGTTTTTGCACACTAAAGCTTTGCCCGTGATACATACATATAGGGAATTCTTAACAAAACAGAACAAAATAGCTTAACAGATTTATACGTATCAAACATGCCAAAACATACCAAATCTTATCAAATTGTATCATAAATTAGCTTACATCTTCAAAAGATCCATATTTTATCTTAGTTATAAGTCTATCCTCACTTCACGAACTTTAACAAATGAAACATACAAAACTAGGCGGGTACGAGTAACAAATTCAATCCTGGGCTCCTCATGTGAATCATACATAAAAAACAGATCAAACAGAGCACACATACCTCCTTCTCCGGTGATGGAAGATTTACGCGGCCCTAATCATCTAGACAGACGAGGGGAGCATGAACACTCAAACCCTCAGGTTCCCATCGCCCAACCAAACTTCCTGGCGGGTTTTGGGTTAGTCCTATCAAACAGATGAAGATTGTGCACATGGGTGATAACCGACGACCCCATGGCCGTGCCGGGTCTCCCTTACCCAGCACTGCCAGGGCCCATCAAATAAACAAACAGAACAGAACAGAGCAAATAAACAGCTTCAGATCATAAATTACAGACCAAACCTTATCTAGCAACATCTATGCCATACATACCTCTTCGTGCCCAATCCAATGCAAATCCTTAGCCCGTAGCTCCCAGCTTATAAGAGGCGCACGATTTGGGGCATAGATCGATGTTGCACAACATATCAAATCAATCAAGATAAATCAAATCAAGAATACATAGGCTTGTACATTGCGTACCATATTTGAAACGTGAAGCAAGTTCACAAATTACATAATTCACACGTATTTACATATACTTAAGGTTATAGTTTACATACACAAAAAATAGCACGTTTCATTAGGGTTTAACTATAACCTAACCACACTTTACACCGATGAAGCCAAGAACCAAATAAATGATTCACCCTGGAATCAAAATGGACCGCAGAACACCACCCCGGGTACACCTGAACAAACTAAAGACAAAACACAAGGCTTAGACTAAAAATGAAACACATAGACGCACGACATTTGCTTATGCACTTAAGGATGCAATTACATAGGCAAAGTTCATAAACAAATCAAATTCATGCAAAAGTATGTATATCATGACTTAATGAAATCATATTCGCATTTAAAAAACGCTCATGTGCACAATTAATGCAATTAAGGACAAACAAATCTAACAAGATGACATACAAATCATTTCATGCATAAGTAAGGCATACGAAAGAATTCGGAATGCCAAACACATAATTAACATTAATCAACATTATTTTATAATTGGTTTAATCAAATTTCGTTACTCAAACTATGTTCCTTTTTATATTTTATAGTGTTATAAGTTAGAACTAACATTAACCAATTGACGGCTAGTTTATATAATATATATATACCCATTCTCTCTTCTTTTTTTAGTGTGTTTTATGATCTAATCGATATATTTTCTCTTTTATTTATAAGCGATCAAATCACGTCTCACGGTTCCTTACTCATCCCTAGTCTTACGGTTTTATTTTGCCTAAACCCTTTTTGCTAACTATATCTCCAAACTTAAAGATTTGGGCTTAGGCATAATTGAGGTCCATTTATAGGACAACAACAACTGAAATTATATCTCATTTGTTTGGGTTTGAGTCGGAATATGTTTATATATATAGTGCTTCTTAGTCACAAGTCACAACCGGCAAATTATTAACATACACTGCCAAATCGTACAAGATGCTTTCATGGTCAGAAGATATATACCACATTCTTCAATAGATGTCCGACGAGGAATATTAAAGTTGGCTTATGTGCTATTTGTAACGATGACTAGATTGCTAAGGCTTCAAAATATCATTGTTGTGGAATGCATTAGCCAAATCATTTTCATGGAAAAGGTGTGCCTGAAATAAGTTTACTTAAGAACTGCTCTAAGAACCATTCAGACTCACTAACACAACATCAAAACCATAGTGTACGGCCTGCTTTAGTTAAGGGATAGCCATGTGATGACAATAACGTGAGGGAGGATATGAGGTGGAATAAACCATCTTGGGAGTGGTTGAAACTCAATATGGATGGTAGGTACCACACATGGATGAACAGGGCTATCCTAGGAGGTTTAGTACGTGATGATACAGGCCGGTGAAAGTTGGAATTCTCGATGAAATTTGGTCGAGTATCTATCACAATGATTGAGTTAATCGGACTTAGAGAAGGCTTGAGGAGAGGTTAGGATAAAAAAGTTTCACGTATTAACATTGAATGTGATGGTGCCACATCTGTCAGTTCAAATGAGTTGACCCAATAGGCAGACTCCAATGAGATAAACTCTGACCAGAAGACCATCTTTCTTACATAAAAACAAATGATACCTAATCCGATAAGGAATTAGTAATACGATATAAGAGACTAAAACTAACCTTAATTCTTACTCTATATATACTACTATTCATTATTTAATTTGATTTCTAGATTAATCTAATCTCTTGCTATGTAATAACTTTATACTATTGTAATACCTTGAAAAAAGAGGTGCTAACTCATTATTATTTATTTATTTATTACGGTTAGATTAAACGTATTAAAATGTGAATCTGATGGTAAATTTGAGATATCTAAAGAAAGATTGTTATTGTTTATAATTCGAATCAGATTAAATTATTAAGATGCAAATCTCTCATAAACTTGAAATCATGATATAATATCAAATTGCTAAATTATAATCATTCGGCCTCCACGAGACAGAATATATATTAGTTTTCCCTAAGCGGCTGTCCTAAAAAAACCCTAAAATGAATATGTTCCGTCCATCCCATGACGACTCTCCCTTCCCACATTAAACGCGCTTTTTGACAATAGCACGGAAGTCAAAACAAAGACAAAACACAAAGTAGGTTTTAACTGTTTTACAGTTACTTGTAGTAAAAAGTTAAAACAGAAACATAATAAATCCAAAAAAAGAAAAATATTTATGTAATAAAATCGAAATCCACTTACTTCTCACTCTTGTCCGGTTTTGTTCTTAAACTCCTATATTTTCTCCCCCTTTTTCTCGCTAGGGTTTCTATA
>JBBMKE010386078.1:0-12859 GCA_037834125.1 Lippia alba | reverse complement strand
ATTTTTTTACTTTCTAACAATTATATATATATATTAGTATTTTATTATTAAAGAACATGTATTATTAAATAATATATTTTAATTATTAAAGAACATATATTAAAGTTTTGTCACACATAAACATATAATATATAAGATGTATTTGAAGGCTCAATGCATCGTTAAAACCACTTAGGCTACAATATAACATACACCAATTATAATATATGACATATTTTATATATTGTCTTATTAGATCATGTATATTAATAAATTAAAATATTAGTAGTATTTAAGGCATAATGCGTGTTTACCATATGTATATATCATGTTACTGATTAAAATACATTATTAGCTGACATATTATTAATGCATAAATATATTTATTATAATATATAATACATAACTATATATTAACTTATTAAAGAATAGCATCATACATGTTCGTAAACTAAATAATTAAGCATTTTAAATACAAACATATAAACAATTAGAAATATATTAATTTGGTCCATTATTAGAAACACATATATACATGTATAATATTGAATTAACCCACAACAAGGATATATACTATATTACAGTATATTATGTTAACTATTAAACTAAATTCATAATTAGTTCATATATTATTAAGGGACACATACATAATATATGATTGATAATTTGATATGATCTTGTCAAATTAGATGCATCAGTGAATCAATATATAATATAATATAATATAATATATGATATATAAATGTATATTTTCATAATATAATATTTGGCCATATATAATTGATAAAATTATACATATAATATATGATATGTATTTAGTATATTATTTAAATTTGAAGTCATATAAATACATAATAAAATACGTAGTCGTATAAAATTTAATATATATATTACAAATTAAATGTTATATATATATATATATATATATATATATGTTGCATGTATATATCATATAAAATATAATATACATATATATAAATTATAAAAATATATATGTTAAGAGAGGTTATGGGCTTAAATAATTAGCGTTATAGAGTTAGATAATTAGTATTACATTGGGATTAATTTATTGAAAGTTATATCACGTAACTAAATCAATTAAAATAAATAATATTTTATTTTTTACATAATTATCAAAATTTATTAAAATTTATAAATTGAATCAATTTATTATCTTCCAATTTATTTGAGATCTTTTATAATAGCATTTCAAATTACTCTCAAAATTAAAATATGTGCAACCTATATTATAAAATTTGAATATAATTATTTAATATATTAATATTAAAATAATTATTGTTGAATTATGTTTTTTTTTATAAATTGAAAAGGTTATAATTCTGATCTATCGAGAGTCCTATTTTAGGTTAATAAGTGTTTTTGATATATTCGAATTAGTAATTTATACTATATATTTATATAATTATCCCTAATTAACAACAGTTGGACTAAATATTTTAAGAATATTTTAGGCGATTTATATTTTGTAGAAAATCAAAAACCTATACACACATATATATATTAAAAATAATTACTTGCTTGAATTTTTTGAGGTTGACAATATCCATGACTGATTTGCACTCAAGTTCTATGTTTGTAAACAAAATTCAAGAAATTATTGAAAATAGATGATATTAAAATTTCCAAATGAGAATAGATGATACTGAAAATATTGAAAAAAAAATTGAGAGATGATATTGAAAACATTGAAAAAAAATTTAGCAAAACATATTAATCTGTTATTTAAATATATTAACCTTTTGTTGTTTTAAGGTATCCATCTTACTTCTTTTTTCTTCTCATCTTATCCTAATTTTTTTTTCTATTACGTTTTCCTCATTTTTTTTCCCATATTTTTAAATTTCTACATTAACTAAATATTTTTACTTTAGATTTTGGTCTAAGCACGTGGTCTCTGCATGTACATCAGGCATTGCCCTTTCTACACAAATGTTTTAATACAAATAATCTATATTGCGAGCAAATACAAATAACGTATTTATTTATGCAAAATCAATGTCGAATGGATGAAAAATTGAATAAGCTAGTTGGCTACTTAAACTAAAAGCGTGAGAATATAAAAAGTATCTGTACCATGCACATAGGAAAAGTGAGAACATTTTGAGGTAAATATAAGTTTTAAATGGGACATTTTTGTTTGAACCAATCGTTATAATATATATTTAATATTTAGTTTTTAGTTTGTAACCGTACTTTATTCTTATCTAAAATAACTTTAATGTATAGATAATTATAAATAGGGTTAATTACACCTAGTCCTCATAGTAGATGGGGTAATTACAAATGGTCACCATTTTTAGATTAAATTACAGATACAATCTACTAAGAAAAATATAAGTCCATAACTGCCCGGAAGACTGGGAGCCTCCTTTTGAGGCCAACAAGATTTCCATACATCTCACTCTGCATGAGGGACGATCACTTGATCTATTATTTGCTCTCGAATCTTAGAATAAAGGGACGTTGCTTCCCTAGAGTACATATCAATCTTTTCGATGCCATTAACCTGATGTATTTTCGTGGGCATTTCTGCTTGAATTGTCTTGCTGATCGTTGGATCATGCACCATTGTAATGACTTTTGGCTTTGGTTGATTTATATGAGGTGGAGGCCTCGGTAAAAACTCCCTTCCCCCCCCAAAAAAAAAAATATATATAAGTTACACTAAACCCCAAATCTGTTAGGGTTCAGTTTAAAAAGTCGTGAACTTCCCGTTATACCCCTCAAATATTCCGTTAATTTAATTTGAAAATTAAAGGAAAAAAATTAATTTGGGAAATACCTTTCTGCCCTTCAGATATTTTGAACGTAATTAAAAAAAAGGGGGCAAAAGTCTTTACACATTGGAAGACTTAAAACACGAATGAAGATCAGGCATAAACCCTTGTTCGAAGCTCCGCCTCCCTCCATGGCTTAATTTCCGAAATACCTATCTATGAGCTTGATTTTGAGCGTTTTTCCGCCAAAATTCTGCTCTTTTTGTTTCATATAGCCTACGAGGCTATGACTGAGTGAACATCTCATTTTTACGGAAGTTCTTACTCAATCATTCTATTTTCCGCCGTGATAGGTATGAATTTCTTCTTTTTTGGAAATTCTAGCTCAGAAATCATCATCCTTACCTCTGTTGGTGTAGTACTGCTATTTCAAACTACGTACGAAACCTAAATCACTTTTTCAGTAGATTTCGAACCATCAAAATTAGGGTTTTTCCATTTTTAGGAGCCCATATGTTCTGTGGGACACTTTAGTTTCAGATTTTATGATTTTTAATAGAATTTTTGTTTGCCATTGTGTCTTTTGTTATGCGTTGTCCTTTCCCCAAAACCCTAGTGACATGCATTAGGGATTATAGTGTTTTTTAGGTTTTTTTTGGTAAAGTAATTTCGGATCCATGGTGTACTGTTTGAGTTTTAGTTCATGTACTCTGTTAGTATGTTTGAGTTTTAGTTTATGTACTCTGTTAGTAAGCATGAAGAACGACCATGAAAATTACTGTTTTGCTATGCTTCAGGATTGTTTAAGCGTGACTTGCATAACTTGGGGGTATTGTACAAAGAATGGGAGAAACAGTTGCAAAAAGTGGATCCCCTGTATTACAGGTTAATGATGGAGTGGACAATGATGTTGATGACATGTGGGCAATGATGGAGATGATGAATCAAAGGGGCAAATGAAACAAGTTGATGGGAGCTTAATCGGAAACTTCAGATGAAGAAACCTGTGATCATCCTTACACAGAATATTATGACTTCTTCTTGTGAAAGGACAACAAGGTCCTATAGAGGTATGTATGTTAGCTGTGGAAAGTTTATATTAACTGTTGAAATTGTCTATTTAACTGTGGAAATTGTAGAATTAGTTGTGGAGATTGTATATTAGCTGCTCAATCAGTTTAGCATATTTGATTTGCTGAAATAGTAACATATGACCTGTTCTTGCTATATAGTTGCATATAATCTAGCCAAATTGATCCATGTAATCTGTTCATATACCTGATTGTGTATTTGCATATATAATATAGTGAAATAGATGCATACAGTCTGTGTGTTTTCTTAATATGATTTGTTGAAATAGTAAAATATGATATGTTCTTGAACTTGTTGCATATTAATCTTGCCAAATTGATCCATATAATCTGTTGTTAAGATATATATGAATATGTATTTGCATATAATATAGTGAAATAGATGCATACATTATGTGGTTTTCTTAAAATGACTATTGTTTGTTGTTAACCATATATTATGTTTTGATAATCAGGATGCAATTGATGAAGATGTTGTTAGCCAGCAAGTACAAGACACTTCAGATTCCTATTGATGAACTTCTTCAAATCATTGTTTAATGATACTATGCATTTCTATTACTTTTGGCGGTTGTATTGGTTGAAATAGGCTTGTGTGAAAGGTTTTTTTTTGGGTTAGTTTGGTATGGTAAGGCGTAACGTGATTTAGGCTGCTTGAATATGGCTACTTAGTAACTGATTTAGGCTGTAATCATATCATCTGCTTTGGATTTTTTATGCCATTTAATGGCACTTATGTATAGGAAGTAACATAAATCGATGTATGGGTAGACCTGTTTCATGGGTTGTGAATGGCTATGCAATTGTACTTTTGATTTAATTATAGTGCAGCATTAACAATCAATTTTTTGAGAATGAAGAACATAGGACTAACATTATATAATGTCAATTAAAAAAAAAATTTACATGTTGCACAAACTAGACGTTGTAATGGCTGTATTATAGAACAAAATGTCGGTTGCAAACTTTGATAAAAAATTACACTTACACCCCATATTTAAATATTATTTACAGTCAACCTTCAAGTGTAGTATTGGAATAAAGAAATTGATTTTAGTTAAGGGTATTTTGGGGGTTTTCATGATTTTTTTTGCTGATGTCATGACTTTTATAACTGAACCCTAACAGATTGGGGGTTTAGTGTAATTTATATTTTTTTAGTAGGTGGTATATGTAATTTAATCTAAAAATGGTGACCATTTGTAATTACCCCATTTAATATGGGGGCTAGGTGTAATTAACCCTTATAAATATGTATGTAGTGTATTTTAAGATTCATCGAGAATATAAAGAATGCTTATTCTCTTTCACTCATTTTTTTCTACATATCCATGTAATTTTCACATGGTATCAGATCGAAGGTTTTATTTATATATTCTCCACGTTTGGAGATTCTCCACTTTTGGAGATGATTAACGGAATTATATATTTTCCCTTTCGGAGAGAATTATGGGAATTATTTATTCTCTATTTTGGAGGATTATGGATTTATCTCCGTGTTGGAGATAATTATGTGATTTATACTTCTCCCTGTTGGAGAAGATTATGAGATATCCCATATTGGGAGGACTATGGATTTATCTCCGTGTCGAAGATGATTATGGATTTATACATTCTTCGCTTTTGGAGAGAACTATGGATATTCCCCAACATTTTGGGGAGGATTTCTTTGAAGATGATTATGGCATGGACTCAATATTTTGGGAATGACTTCTTTGAAGATGATTATGGCATCGGCTTGGATTTCTTTGAAGATGATTATGGCATCGGCTTCATTGGTGCTTTTTCTTTGGGAGGATTATGTTGTCCGCTCTCAAAGATTATAAAAAAAAAAGAAGTTGAAAGGAACCAGAAAAATAAAATTCCAACGATCTTGGGATTTTATATTTTGCAGGAGAAAAGAGATGAAGAGATTTTGAGAAAGGCTCATTTCCACGCTAACTTGTTCAAGTTGGACTTCTTCATTCTTTTAGAAGTTCCAACTTGAGGGGAGACTGGTAGAATATATATTTAATAATTAGTTTTTAGTTTGTAACCGTACTTTATTCTTATCTAGAATAACTTTCATGTGTTATAAATATATACGTAGTTTGTATTTTAAGATTCATAGAGAATATAAATAATACTTATTCTCTTTGGCTCCTTTTCTTCTGCATATCCATGTAATTTTCACACCAATAGTTTGAGATATTGAGGCTTTACGAGGGAAAAGATACAAGAGTAAGAACGAGGGTGCATTGTTCTCATTAACTTTACTACTCTAATGCACCGACACTTCTAAAAATATCATTTTGCCGTATCGTGTCGTGTCCGACACGCGTATCCTACACTCCTCACGTGGGAAATTCAAAAAAAAATCTGTGTCGCCGTATCCGTGTCGTGTCGTGTCCGTGTCCATGCATCATAGCTTTACTGAAAATAAAGTATTTCTCCTTCTCGGATCATTTCTCCTTCAACCTTGCACTTTACTGAAAATAAAGTGTTTCTCCTTCAACCTGTCCCACCTTGACTGACCTTCTCGGATCGTTTCTCCTTCAACTTTTGCACCACATCATCAACTTTACTGGAAATAAATATGTTTTGAAACCCGGACCACATCATCAACTTTACTGGAAATAAATATGTTTTAAAACTCGGACCGGTTCGACCGGTGACCGGCCGCCATTCCGGTCCGGTTGACCCTCCTAAACCAGTCACCCCGCGGACCAGTTCGGCCCGCTTAAAACCAGTTAAAAATCGGTGTTGGGATCGGACCGGACCGGATTTCTTGATATTTTTTTTTTTTTGCAAAACCTTAAATTTCGTATATTGGGACATCAAGGAATCGATCCTTGGACCACTTGAAAGGAAGAAAAGCGCTCTAACCAACTGTGCTACTTCAATTGTTGTGTCCTTAGAATCGATCCTTGGACCCCTTGAAAGGAAGAAAATCAATCCTGTACCGACATATGTTTTTCTTATAATAACGTGGGTGTTTATTCTAATTCTTGCAGCTCTGAAGGTCATTGATCCCACCCGGAATGGCATTTGGTTTCACACATTGATTCGTGTCGGTTTAGCCTGTGGATTCGTCTCGATTGTCTCTTCGATATCAATTTTTTCCCCACATCCATACTCATTCATACCTCTTGTATCCTTGTTCGTTGTGTCCATGGTATTGGTTTGGCCGATACTGCATCCTGCATATAATTGGGCCGTCGATCATGTTAAAAGTATTTTTGACAGTGTTAGTGCCAAAATTGCTACCTGGTGTGACAAAGTTGCTGATTCGTGCAAAAGTGTTTTTGACAACATTCGTGCCAAAGTTGCGTATTGGTGGGCTACTCAGGAACCATGTTTGCCTATATAAGATCAAAATTTTGCAATAAACTTGTCCGGCCTGATGCATAATAATTATGTTTGTAGTTTAAAAGTAAATAGATAACTTAATGATAATCCCTCATGCATGTGAACAGATCGATTATGAATTTGACTCTCAAGAGATAGGTGGAGAACCAACAACTGCTTTCATTTTGTTTGTTGTAGTCCTAAAGAGAGGAATATCCCATCTTAGTTAAAATTTGCTTGTTATCGATAGAATTTTCTATATGGTCCTACATTGTTGTTTCTGAAGAGTGGGTATTTTTCAAATGTATAAGTTATCTGTCTACCCTGAAAGTTGTAATTCGGCACCGAGTTAAATTATTATTCTATTGGGCAGGGTTCTCAACAATCACTTATTATTATCTACTCCTTTTTCTCTTTTTGAATTTCTTTACATTGAGTGAGATAAAATTAATTATAACGTGTTGGAAAAATATATTCCGCAACATGTAAATACAGATCACATAAACTAATAAATTATTTAAAAATAACGAGAATACTTCTTCTAAACAATAACAAAAAAAACAAATGATTTGTTACTATAATTATTCTGCTGTAATAAAATATAAGCTTCATTTTTACGATTTATTGTCTGTAATGAATAAAGATTTGACCCCATGCATTTTTTTTTAGGTTTCCAACCCATTAATTATTTCATATTGTACCAATTAAAGAAAATATTAATTTTCAAATCCAAATTCTTAAAACATTTTCTAACTTCCAAAACTGAAAAGTTGAAAAAATAAGAACTGTATTGTAATTAAGACAAATCTAAGGATATTTGAATGTAATTCACCCTATATTTATATGTGGTCTAGTTTTGTAGGAATTTCATTTTTAGTTTTGTTCATTAATGTTGTAATAAGATATTAAACTATTTTTCCCCAACCTAGATACCCTTTATTTGAAATTTTAATCTTGTACACTAATGTTGCCAAATAAATGACGTAGTAAAGATTGTTATTTTTTATATCAAATCACATAATCATAATATATGCTGCGAGTGCATACAAATAACGTATTTATTTACTTAAAATCAATGTTGGATGAATGAGGAAATAAATACACAAAGTTGGTTAGTTAAACGAAAAATGTGGGAATGAAAAAAAGTCTGTCCCATACGGAGAAAGGAAAATAGATAGACTAAACTACTTAAAAATATAATTATATTTAACTATCCTATATTTAAATCTAATTACAATGTAATCTATCATTATTAGAAAATTATTTAGTCACTGACTTTGAGATCCGTTTGTGGTTCCTAGGGTTCCATTATGTTATTCCAAAAATACCCCTAATTTATTGTTAAATTCATAATTTGTAGCTAGGGATCGTTTTGTTTTATAATTGTTAACTTTAAGCATGATTTTATAATTTTGGTCATATATTTAATGCAACCCTCATAAAACCTTCAGGTCTATAATTGTACTTTTACAAATTCCATTAAGGGACCTCAAACCAAATAAAATTTATAAGGATTAAAATATAATTTGTCGATAATGATAGATTGCATTGCAATTAAATTTATGGGTTAAACCCATTAAACCCCCTGTCCTTTTTGAATTTTTGCACTTCCCCCCTCTCCGTTTCTTTTTCGCAGTAAACCCCTTTACCTTTGAAAAATCGCACACTTGATCCATTTGACCAAGCTTTGACTATCGATTTCTCCTCCATCATGGCGATCTAAGTTCCAAGACCACCGCCATCGTGCTCGTCTCTCCAAGGAGAACAAAATCCATACGCCATCAGATCCTATTAGCTGTCAAATCGTGCGTCACCTTTGACCGATGATTTCTTCTTTGTCGATTGTCGGATTTTGATTTCGAGACCATTATTGTGTTTCTTACATCGAGAGCTTCAATTTGATATATCATATCAACGCATTTGATATCATCTTACAAATATGCTTTGTTAAAGTTTTTAAGAAGGGGTCAAGTGTGCGATTTTTCAAATGTTGAAGGATTTAATGCGAAAAAATAAACGAGAGGGGGGGGGGGGGAAGTGCATAAATCCAAAAAGGAGAGGGGGTTAATGGGTTTAGCCCTTAAACTTAAATGCTGGGTAGTTTGATGTGAATCACCCAAAATACTAAATATAACCTTCAATTAGTTGGACAATAGTACAAACACATGCGTACATGAGAGGAAGGATATATAGTACAAATAGATGATTTAGGAGCTAATGCCCCCACAACCCTGTGTCTTACGAAAAGAGCAAAAAATACCCTGTGAAAAAAAATTAGTTAAAAAAATCTCGTGTTTCTTTTTTTGCAAAAAAAACCCTGTGACGAGTAAGTGTGTTACACGCGCGTTGATTGCATTTTTTTGTATTTTTTGCCTGTAAAAAGACTATTATGCCCATTGTAAATATAGAGCTATATGCCCCCACAACCCTGTGTCTTACGAAAAGAGCAAAAAAAACCCTATGAAAAAAAAATTAGTTAAAACAACCTTGTGTTTCTTTTTTATTTGCAAAAAAAACTCCTGCGATAATATTATATATAAATATTATATATAATACATAATTTATATGTGTGTTTGCGTTATATAACATATTATATACAAATAGTTTATAATAATTTATCTACAATGTATATATACTAATTATATATATATATAAAATTTTTATTATAACATTATATATGCATGTTAATATATTAAAATATGATTGTATAATTTAAGAATGTAATTTGTAAATAATACAAATATTAATTTAAGTAATATATATATATAGTTAAAAAAATGAATGAACATTAATAATTTTATTTTAATATATAATAAGGGTATTTTAGGTAAAACATATTCATTTGTTGACCAAATGGAATGAGGGGGCAGTGTGCAAAAAAAAAGAAACACGAGGTTTTTTTAACTAATTTTTTTCGCAGGATTTTTTTTGCTCTTTTCGTAAAACACAGGGTTGTGGGGACATATAACTCGATGATTTAGTGATAATTATTTAAGCATGTGAATTAATAGGTCACCTATTCGAGTCTTGTTGAAATGTGTTTGTGTGTGTTTACAAAGAGTACTATGACGGCTTTTTCACATTTTTGTTTAAACTTTCAAATGCTTGAGACACCTGTTAATACCTAAATGACCACTCATATAGGGTTTTGTTTAAATTGGACAATTTGATTTGGGCCCAACGAGTAGAAAATAGCTTATAAAAGTTTGAAGTCACATTGATACCCAACCCACTTTGAGAAAGAGAGAGCCCAAATATCCTAAAAGTACCCCAACCCAAGAGAAGAATTCTACTATTCTGGTGTGATCTCAATTCTAGAAAAAAACGAAATTTCTCTAGAGTTTCTACTTTCTAGTCTACTAACTACTAAGTGAAGTTTTATAAGAACAAGGAAGTTGCCGAGAAAAGACAGCGGAAAGTAGCCCGCAGAACTTGTAAGGTCGCGTTTACAAGCCTATTTAACTCCATTCCACTTACATAAACCCCTAATTCAGCTCATTTACTTTTACAGTTTCCAAGCCTGCATTTAACTTCCCATAAACTTATAAGAGCCATAGACCATAGTACACAAAGATCAGAGTGCGCTATATGCCAATACTCCCCCGAGATTATTTAAGCTTTGCATGGCGAGAGGTGCCGGTTGGAATGGGAACAGAAGGAGGAGATCTGTAGCTCAAGGAGCTGGCGAGCTTCCCCGTTGGAATGTGAACAAAAGTTGGAGATCTTCTGCTCGTCATCACCTCGGTTCGTCCTCATTGTCGAGGTAAGTTTGGCTCACCCCTCACTTCATACGTGAGTCTATCTTGATCCAGTGACATTTCATGCTTCTTTGTAAAAGTGAACGGAAATGACCTCGTTCTTTTTTTTTTTTTGGACATTCAATTTCTTGGCATACATTCCTTGGGAGCAGTATGCTTGCATGGAAATAGAAAATTTCTGCATGTTTACCCGATCAAACCCAACTAGTTATACATCAAATGTGTGCAATTGTTGTTTTCCATCGACAATTCTGTTTGGAAAATTGCATAAATCAAACTCGCAAGTTTAAAACATTCATTTTTTTTATTACACTAGTTTGGCGAACTAATTACAGAGCTATTAAATGGGTTTTGTTGAGAATATAGCAGGGTTTTAGAGGTTATACGCACTCTGGTTTTAACCATATCAAATGTGGAATCGTATTATCATGTTTGGTTTTGAGTTATGGAGCAAAAGGTCAAGAATCATTGGCGTAGCATCCTCAAAATTTGATCTCTGTACTAATAGTCATGCATATATATATATATATATATATATATACATTTACTTTTTACGTTTATAATGTATATAGATAAATTTGATGTTTTTTCTTTTCTTGATGCCCTCATAATTAAAATTGATTAGAAACTCTATTATTGGGGTTAAAAAAACGTGTAAATTGCATCAGATAAATTGAAAATTTTTTAATTTTAAATTGTCAATATAATAGCCTATATACCAACCAGTTATAATTCATATATATATATATATATGGCTAGAATAGCTAGATAAACGTAAAGTATTTTTATTTTACTCTTGAACTATAGAATATAGCTAGAGGAAAATTGAAAGCCCCGATGAAATGTTTTCCTTGCTACCTCGACCCATGATCAACAATTAACGGGAGATATAAATCTACCCAAGTATGAAAAACCAGAGAACAAAAGCTGACAACTAACAGCCATACCATACTAACGGAAGCCTAGTTGAAATTCCTCCTTTTTCTAATTTCCTCTAGTTTTCTATTTTTTTAGGAAAAGAATTTAGGAAATGTAATTTAAAAAAAAAGAAGTTTCTTTCCAAAAATTTCATGATTTGGCTCATGCATAAACAATGATTTGATAGTCAAAGAATGGCTATTTAACTTCCCCTTGCAATTTTTTCAATAATTTAGTCCCATGGGGAGGCGCCCTTGAAATTAATCAGAAATCAAACTACTAAATCGAACTACTCATACTGTATACATTAATCGTTCTTTTAATTGTGAATTCATTCCATATTGATGTAGCGTGAAGGCAACAGAGTCAGAATTCATCGAAAAGCTTCCTTTCTATACTGCCCTGAAATATATGGCTTCTTCAATACTTACGCTCGTTGCAGTACTGAAATGTCAAGGCAAATTAGAGGGCCTCTTTGATGTGAATCCTGTGCCACCTTCGTGCTTTCTTGGAGCAACATTCGGTTACTGTGTAATACTAGGAATTATGGGGCAAATGCAGTCCCAGAATGAGAATGGTATCACGTTTCAGATATTGAACCGTGCTGCTATTGCATTTGGACTTCTTTCAACGGTTTCTCTGCTATCGATCTTTGTCCCACATCGGTTCTCGTTTGTTCAATTTATAATGTTGGCTCCTCTGCCCTGCGTGTTGGCCTGGCCGGTACTTGGCCCTGCATTTGATTTCTTTACACAGAAATGTTCAAAAGTGCTTTTGACAACATTCGTGAAAAAGTTGACTGTTGGGCAAGAAGAAGCGGTTTCACTCAGGAAGCATCTTTGCCGAATCAAAGACAACTATGTTATACTTATACACTTACGAGCAGGGACGGAGCCAAGATTCGCAGGGAGGGGGCGAAAAATTCCTAATATCAATAATATAAATAATATTTTTTGAAAAGTGGTGAAATCATAATTTATTTTAAAATAAAAGGGTTAAAATCTATAATTAAGGGGGCGAAATCTAAAATAAGAAGGACAAAATTATA
>JBBMKE010385969.1:0-12862 GCA_037834125.1 Lippia alba | reverse complement strand
CCCAAACTTTGGTTTGATCCATCTGACTAAAGCTGTCGTTTGGCACTTCATAGGTTGCAAATATATTCCCAGACGGGGTGCCACAGCCAAATCTCCCTTCCACCATTCTCTCTTGATCATGCCCACTTCGTGCAGTTGTTTAATATGCAAGAGAACCTGTCTTTTTATATTGAAAGAGATATAACAAATACCCTAATGTTTTTTTCTATTCCGCTCTGTCCATGCGTACCACATTATAAGAGCTGGGACCACCACTCTAATATATTTCTTGTCACTAAACGGGGAAGATCTGCGCCATATATTGAGCATGCCAGTAATAGAATTTGCCTCCGAAACCTGCAAACAAAAAATATTAGCAAAGAACCTCCAAACCTCTTGAATTTTAGGATTAGATATGAAAACATGACTACAAGTTTCTTGTTCATTGCAACAAGCACATTTGGAAGGGAAAACAATCCCTTTGCGGTGTAGTCGATCATCCACCGGTATCCAAACATGTATAGCACCCAAAGAAATATTCCAATTATTGGAGTAAGATTGAGAGCCCATATTGTCGTGCAAAGCTCCGAAGTATCCCGTTTGTTTCTGAACGTCTCCCACGACTGTTTTAAGGAGAAATTACCATCCATGCTATTTTTCCAAATACCTTTATCCTTCTGCTGAACTCGTATTGGTATAGCACATATATCCTCGATAAGTGCTTCGTCTAAGTGCTGAAGGAGCTTGTTACGATCCCACATGCCTGTCTGCATGAAATCTTTTACCCTCTCATTACCTGTAACATTAATAACCGTAGCTAACAGTTGTCCTTTGAGCCAAGAATCTTCTCAAAAAGATATATTTCCCTCACCAATATTCCAAAAGATCTCCTGTTCTGCATGTTGTCGCACCCGACATAAACGTTGCCATATGTGAGAGTGATAAGCCATTACCGAAGCAATTTTTGGGTGAGCGTTCTTACAATAGCGGCTGTTTATATACTTAGCCCAAAGTGAGTCATTAGTTTGCAAGCGCCACCAAAGTTTGTGCGAATATGCCCGTGCTATATCTCCAAGATTTCGCACGTTCAACCCTCCTTCTTTGTACTGGAAACAAATTCTTTTCCAATTGGTCCAATGTATCTTCTTTTGATCGTCCCACGACCCCCAGAAAAACCTATTAAGCATGAGTTCAATCCTTGCAAGCACAGATTGAGGAGGTTCTATGATTCAGAATATATGCGTCGGGAGTGCTAAAAGAATTGATTTGATTAGCATGAGATAGGTAGGCTCGCTCCCATCCATTTATCCTATCGTGAATCCGAACCATCGTCTCATCATACAATCTTTTATTTCTCCGTCCTCTATATATCGGGGCCCCTGGATACTTGATTGGGAGGGTTCCTTGATTGTACCCGAAGATCCCTTTAACCTCATTCGCTGCTATAGTATCCTTGTTACCTACCAAGAAAGAACTTTTGTTAGAATTCACTTTTTGACCCGAAACAAGTTCATAGTAGGTAATAATATTTTTTACTCCCTGAAGCGAAATGGGCCGGCTATTAGTGAAAATCATCATATCATCCGCATATGAAAGATGCGATACATGAATATCCGCTGATGTTCTGAACCTTACCCTCGGTTGTTCAAGTATGAATCTGTTAAGAGCACAAGACAAATAGTCAGAGGCAATAACGAAAAGAGAAGGGGATAAAGGATCTCCCTGTCTGATTCCTCGGGAGGATTTGAAAATCCCCGAGGATTCTCCATTAACCAAGACCGAAAACCAACACCCTGCTATACAATTATGAATCCAATTTATCCATTTGTCAGAGAAGCCTTTAGCCCGAAGCATCTGATACAGAAAATCCCAGTTTAATCTGTTGTTAGCCTTGGCCATATCCACTTTTAAAATCACATTTTTCGTTCTACTTTTATTATCCAATGCATGCACCATCTCTTGGGCCAAGAGGATGTTGTCACTGATAACTCTGCCTTGCACGAAACCACTTTGATTGTTAGATACAATTCTAGGAAGCAAAGCAACAAGTCTATTATTAAGAATTTTAGTAATAATTTTATAAGACACGTTGCATAGGCTGATCGGACGGTAGTCATTCCAATGTGCAGGGTTGTCAGTTTTAGGAATCAAGGTTACAGTTGTAACCGTGAATGCCATAGGCATTTTGGTCCCATTGAAAAAATCTGAGACCGCTTCACAGACGTCCCGTTTGATGTTGTCCCAAAAGATCTGGTAGAACCTTGCGTTAAATCCATCCGAGCCTGCCGTACTATTGGGATTGAGCTCAAAGACCACGACCTTTATTTCATCTTCAGCTGGCATTCTGTCTAGGATTTCAATATCCCCATCTGTGATAATTCGTTGCACCACATCCAAATTTGCAGGAGGCCGCTGAATAGAATGATCTTCTTGCAGGAGAGCTTCAAAATAGCCTCTGGCCGAATCTCTAATAGCATGTTGATCCGTTATTTCCGTGTCTCCTTCGCAAATACTATTGATTCTGCCTCTAAACCTTCTTTTTTTAACGAGTGCATGAAAATACTTAGTATTCCTTTCCCCTTCCTCCATCCATCTACAAGCGGACTTTTGGCGCCAAAAATCTTCTTCCATAGTCAGAACTTTTTTCCTTTCAGCAATCGCCTTGTTCCAATTCAAAAGAGCCTCTTCTGTTGATGTTGTTTCAAAGGTACATTCAGCTTCCAATTCCTTCTTTTCAGCCTCTTTAACTTTATCAAAAACATTACCGAAGACGTTTTTATTCCAACTCTTCAAATGAGTTTCAAACGCTTCAACTTATCCGCCAATTTCCGCCTCCCCACACTAGCAATAGGCTGATTCCAATTATCAATAACCGTTGGTCTCAAGTCATGATGTCGAAGCCACATTTCTTGAAATCAAAAGGATACCGGATGTGAGTATGAACTGTTTCTCAAATTAATCAACAGAGGACAGTGATCCGAAGAGCTTTTGGCCAAATGTTTGACCACTGTATTATCATACATACCACACCAAGCCTCGTTGACTAGAATTCGGTCAAGCCTTTTCCAAGCTATTTTATTAGTCCATGTGTAAGGTGAACCCTCAACTGGTGGCTCAACCAAGCCTCGATCAGCTATGAAGTCACTAAACTCATACATCGACTGGAAGTCCATGTCACGTGCATTCTTAGTTTCCTCCATGGAAAGAACCGTATTAAAATCCCCTCCAATAAGCCAAGGGATGTCCACATTATCTCTATGATTAAACTGTTCCCATATCCCGCGTCTTGCCACTGTGTTGCAAATGGCATAAACAATAGTCAAGAAGAATACTTTATTAGCAGATTTCATTCTGATTTTCAGGTCAAGGAATTGTCTATCGTCATTAATCACGTCCACTTCCAAGTCCTCGCACCAAAAAACCAAATATGATTAGAAATATTATTAATGACATTATAAAAACAAAAAGTATAACATATATTAAAAGGAATTAAACTAATTACAGGCTCAAGAACATCAAGAAATTTGAAGTTATTCTTATCACAAAATTTTTTGAGAGAGCGGCGATGATCCGGTTTTCCCATTCCTCTCACATTCCAAATCATGGCTTGTTCAGTCATTGGGAAACCAGTTTAATGGCCAACGACGATGTCGCTCCTTTAGAGGCCATATTTGAATTCTTTGGAGGTCTTCCTCTTCTTTTCTTCTGTACCAGTGGTGTAAAACCATCATTCTCCCCATCAGAAATTGCAGTTTTACGTAATGCGAGTGCCTTCACGTCGTTAGGATTTTCTCCAGCCATATCAGGAGGATCAGCTTCAGGTTCGCTGCCCGCTTGAGTGCTTTTTTCAGATTCAGAACCTGAGGTGTCTCAACCGTCATTTTCCTCCTCTCCATCATGCTCAATTAAGACGTTTTCGTGCACTGTACCCAAAGGATCATCAACTTCTTTACTCGTATCAGAGGTGCAAGTATTCTCTGCGTCTGTAACTTGAGGTTTTTTTCTCCAGACCTGATCTTTCTGCTGTTTTCCAGTTAGAACATCAGTCTGTTTGTCTGTATTATGTTCTTTTTGCTGAGGTTGTTTGTCTTTCGGTTGAGCCAATACGTCTCTTTTCTCCTGTATGACTTGCCTTAGGTCTGTTGGTTCTTCGTCAATGTGTACTACATCATGGCAGTCTTTCTTATCATGCCCAAGGCGCGAGCATTTTCTGTAGTAAGCCGGAAGCCGTTCATAAATAACAGGTTATATCAACGTACCTCTGTTAAAACCTATGCTGATTCTTGTTTTCAATGGCTTTAGAAGATCAAGCTCAACGCAAGCTCTTGCGTAGTCTGGCCTGTTGCAATCGAAAGTCCCTTCGTCGTAACCCAGAGGTTCGCCTATCTGTCTAACAATATCATGTAGGATATCGGGATTAAAAAACTGTGTTTTGAGAGACGACAGTTTAATCCAGACTGGAGCTATGGACGACTCAATTTTTGGATTAAACGTCGGAGTCCATTTGAGCATGCACATAGGATATCCGTCAAAATTGATTATACGTCGAAGCCAGATTTTGGAATAATCATCTTCACAACTCAATCGGATAAGCACGTGTTTTACATTCATCACTCCTAATTTAAACTCTCCTTTGAGTTCTTGTTCCATGAAGAGTTCATGGAGAGGGGCCATAGTAGGATAACCGTGAGAGAATTTGCCAATTAGAGCGAACTTGAATGGCTGGGACAATTCATCGATTTCATCATCGGAGAGTTGAATATGGGGGATACCATTACGCTTAGAAACTACATAATACGATTTCCTGTTGGATTTGTTGAACACATGAATTTTCCCAACACGTGGGATGACTGGCTGTTTTGCGACAGATGTGGCAGCAACATAAGTTCTTTTTTGGACATTCTGTTGCTATGCAGAGCCAGAGTTCTCGCTGCCTTGAGGCGGCGCCGGTGGAACGTCGGCCGCAGGCGGCCGTAGCATGTCGGCGAAAGTAGGTTAAGGGTTAGGGTTAAAGGGGCGGAGAGTTTTCTTTTTTGTGTTCAAGTTCACTAACCAACTTTTAAACATACTTAATAGTCTAATTCTTTAATATACGTAATAAATAAGAAACTATTTAATCACCTTGGTTTAAATTTCAATCTCTCGAAGTTGCGGCATATCATTATTTTTCAATATTATTCTCTTATTCCAAATCTCCATATTCTTCTTCATAAATGCATTTTAATTATATACATAATTTCCTATTTTTGAGCTTCTTAATTCTTTTTTGAAATCTCCCGACATTAGTTTAAAATAAGTGTCTCAAAAAGGTCTTAGATATGTTGGTTCGCAATAGAGTAGTATGATTGAAAATAATTAATCCTCGAAGTTCATTTGGCAATTAAAAAGTGATAACAAATTAAAATAAATTAAAATATTAAAATATCTAACTTAATTAAATAAATGTAATGATATTTTTAATAAAACACTTTGATTTTGAAAAGTAATACATACAAAAATATTTAAAGAAGTTTTTGGTTGATACTTTATCGACAACAGTGGCGTCTGTAATCTCATCGCTGAAAGGGGAGCTTCAAGCGGCTTGTTTCACTTGATTTCGTTGTTGTTAGACTGGTGGAAGTGGTGATTACTGATCTCGATTAGGGGAGATATAATAAAACTCTTCTTTCTCTTGCTCACCGAAATACTTAGGCGCGTGCTTAGGGGGGAGGGGGGCTTGCGGCAAGAGCTTGGTTACTCAAATCTTGGGGCCCCACAACATGTCTTCGATTGCCATGTTGGTAGATTCAGGTCGAACCCTAACCCTCAAGGGTTGAATATGAGGGAAGGCCACAAGTATTAATGTCACTAAAAAGATATTTTCTCTTCATTTTGACCAGCTACTGTTAGCCTCTTTCTTAAGTTGCGATCGGGATGGGCTAACTCCCCACACATGCTCATTGAAGTGAGCCTCGTCTTATTTTTGTTGTTTTCTCCTAACACCCACTGGTTTGCACAGCGTGGTGGAGAAGGAAATAAATATTGTATCTAATGATAGGATGGTGGTGCATACCCTCAACTACATATTGTGGGTAGGCTTACTGGATAGGCTACATATATGGTGGTGTGTAAGCTACCATTGGAGACATCACCTCAATAGAGCTCGCTCTGGGCCTCTTGCGGCAACATGACTTCCTCTCTGTACTGCTCAAAGTAGTAAGCTAACTCCATTTTTGGAAGAACCACGCATGGTGGCACTTTAGCCTGCGAATTTTCTACTTGAGGTGTGGGGGAGATGTGGTTGCTGAATGCGTGCTCCTTCCTTTGGTTGATTTTCTCACCATTTTCGTCATAAATCTAGTAGTTAAATAAGAACCATGTACATTTTAGATCATCTTATAGATTTTCCACGAATGATACCAAAGTGATGGTGCCCGAACTTGGTGCGTTAAGTTGGAGGCTGACTTGGTCACCAACATTCAAGAATTTGTATGGGTGGGAGCATCTCGATCTTGTAGATAGCTGAAAAAAGAACTATAAACGTGAAATCAAAAGGTATATAATATTTTAGTATATACAACTGGGGGTGCATGCTTCCCTGGTAATTGAAACAATCAGGGTGCCAAGAGAGAAAAAAGAAACAGTGAGGTGGAGCTCGAATGATAACAATAAATGACTTAGTACCATAAACATACAACATGACACATCGTATCTACTCTGTCAGATAATTTTCAGGAGGAACTCAAACATTTAATGCTGAGTGGCGCCACTTGGTGCTAACTATCACATCAAGATACAGTCTACATCGTAACATTTTTCCATAATAACAAATAAACCTTAAAAAAGTCCACTAACAATATAGAAACTTCAAAAACTAAAGCACCACGTGGAATAAAAATTAAATAAGTTCGTTAAATCAATCATAACATTCAAACAGTCGACAGTTGGTAAGGGTTCTCTCTCCAGGGGAATGACTCTTGGCTCGAATCCCTCTGGCCACTTTGGGGTGTGTGCATGTGTTAAAAAAATCATTATATTCAAATAATAAAATTCAAAGTTAATCCTAATGTTCAAAATAAAATTACATAACCAATCAAAATATTTATTTTACAATTGAAACCAAAATCATAATTATACCGCGTAATTTCTTTTAACATATATTGATGTACAATTAACACATAATTACCTCATGCAATACCTGTTATAAATCAGGTAATACATTAGTTTAAATATATAATATGTAATTTAATTAATGTAGGCCCATGATTTAAATAATGCACACAAATTTAATTTCACTCCACTTTTCATAGTGAAACACCTCTATATTTCATTTGTACGGCTAAATATAAAGTGGTGTTGTGTGTTTTAGTTTGAGGATAAAATTCAAAAAATTACCCGAAAAGTATGATGATAGATAGAATACTTTGATACATTGTCGAGAGCATTAGGGGGAGGGGAGTAGTTATGATATAAATCTTTAGTATTAGGCTAGTATTAATAAATATTAAAAGAAAATAATTAAAATTTGATTAGAATTTAATTATAATAGAATTTGATTATAATTATAGGAAGTTACAAGGGTTTGATTATAATTTAAAAGTGACGTGTGAGAAACAATGTGATCCGTGACGCCAGTATCCAAAATCCAAGAACTTGTGCTACTAGAATCAACAGACACAAGAGTTGGTGAAATCAAACCTGTGGTATTTGCATATGCGTTGGCATTACCAGAATTATTTTGATGCAATGCATTGATTGCTTGAGCCAATTATTTAATCAGCTCCGCAGTGAATCCTTGCACAGTGCTAGAAGAAGTTGGATCAGATATTTCTTGTGATCCTATCATGTTTGCAGTGGGTTGGTTTCTACGATCGGAGGTGCGCCGTCCCTGGAACTGTCCTGGTTTGTTATTATTCCCATTTTTCATTCGACATCTATCCTCCGTGTTGCCCCTCTTACCACAAAAGTTGCAATAGAATTTAAGAGTCCGACATTCATCTATGATATGCCGGATCTATTGCAATGGTCGTACGTTTTTGGTTTGAATCACCTTATTTTCTCGGGATTGTGGCTGCGATTAAGAAGTTCTCAGTAGGTTCAGACAAAACTTGTACTTGTGTTTCTTCCTGGACAATCAAAGAGTATGCTTGACGAATATTATCGAATGGTGACATCATCAATATGTTAGATCTCACCGTCTTATATGACTCATTCAGACCTATGAGAAATTGTAGAAGACGATCTTCTTCCCTGTGCTCGAGATGTGCTTGACATTGATTGTGTAACACCTTTAACGATAGAGCATAACATCCCCGCACCACGTGTCCAATTCACATATGAAATGGATTTCCATACATGAACTAAACACTAGGCGAACAGATGACAATAGAAAATCAATCCTGGCTAGGCGGAAACTAACCCTGTAACCAATCAATTCAACCAACACATGCATAATATACTCATATCATATCCATCATGATCAATATTCATAACAGCTATCAACGGCGCACAGGCTTCAAAACTCATAACAATATATACCAATAAGTGTTCAAGTATACAATAATATGCATCACTACCAAAATTTGGACGACCAATGCTAGACTCAGACTAAAGACTCCAATTCCCGCCTAGTATGTACCTGAAAAGACTGAAATTGATGGGGCGTCAGTGTATGGAAGACTGAGTGAGGGGTTATATAAATATAAGCGCACACACATGCAAGTTATAACCTCGGGTGAAGTTATAAAAGAAACGAGAATATAAGTTCAAGAAATAGATAGACTTTGCCCGAGATTACAACTATCAAGTTTATCAATTTATTAAAGTTGCAATCAATCAATCAATCAATCAATCAATACGTGGCCCGGTGAGTAGGGCAATTCTCCAACCACACACCCAGTAGTGAATGACACCAATTTCAGTTTCATGTAATTGTGATCATGCGATTCATTACAGTGCACAATTAGCAATTTCATGTAACCTTTTTCCCCCAGGTGATAATTGGGTTTGCAAGACCCAATTATCCAATCATGGTGTACGTCAGGAACATGACTCTCATGTACGGGATTCCTTCTTTCACCAAATCTCCTGGTGAATTCAGGGTTCACCCCAATTGATGAGAGTAGTATATAAGTTACCCGTCAACCCTTGCTTTGCTGGTTGGTTCACACACTCACTCAGGCCCACAGTGTTATCCAAGGTTTACTCGCCAAATCATGAACAAGAGCAATATTTTAGAAAATCACTTGCAATCCTTGATATTTTTGGAAAGGATAATAGATATAATACACATTTTGGCCGAAAATACACATAAAGGTTGTATCGGTTCTACGTATCTAGGACTAAACCTCACTTGTGTAGACAATAACGGGAATAGAGCTCACGGAGCCTGCTCCTCATCGACCGGTGGCTTGTTTCTGCAAGAAAGACAAGCATACGTAAGACATGACTCAATGTACCAATTATGACGAACGAAAATATGCAACGTGACACCATGAAATTATGAATATATCATGCTCGTGTGATTATAATCATGAAATGTGCAAGCATAAATGATTCATTCAAATTCCATGCAAGAAAATAGCCAATTTTGAGCATAACTCTAAAACACGACGAGAAACGAGGCATTCCCAAAATTGATTATCACAAACTTATTTTTATATGAAATGTGTCATATAGACTAAATTTGGGGTCAATTAGGCCAAAGACGCAAAATGGTAAAATTCAATTTTCTTACAGAAGGTTTTCTTCTGAGCGAGGTGGGAACGACCTGCAAAATGGGAACGGCCGTTCCCAGTTGCGTGCTCGGTACCGCCCGCCGGGAATGGCCGTTCCGGGTTTACAAAGGGAGAGGTGAAAAAATTGAGCAGAACAGGGGATGCTCTCGAGTTTAAAACTCAAACAACAACAACAACCATTCCAACACTTCAAATGCATCAAATAACACCCTCTTATACACATATAGACTTAATACACAATAAAATGCATCCTCAAGCATGAATCCATGCATAAATGATCATTTTTCCCCAAATTTTGAAATCATATAAATCATGATCGTACACCCAAATAGCTCAAGTTTCAATCACGGAATCCAATTCCCTATCTTACAATCATGCTTTCACATAACTAATCACAAGTTATCACCCAAAGTCATAACCCTACTTCACTCACGGATGCATGAATATTCACATATGTGATCATATACCTTCTTGAATGAAAAGAAAGAATGAAGATGATGAGATGATGATTTCTTGATGATTTCTAGTTGATTATGCACAAATTCTAGCTTGGAGATGAAATTTCCCAATTCTTGATGCTTCCTTGAGGCTCTATCGAGAGAGAGAGGGAACAAATGTATGTATGCTTGAATTGGAAATGAAATGCTGCATTCTTTCATTCATATGCATATAAGTTTATGCCAAAATGCACCCAAGTCCTCTAACTAATAAATATTACACTCAAGTTCGTATTTAAGAAAATATGATTAAGGAAGCCCAAGAAACTTATGCAATTAGGTCCTCAAAATTATGAAAATGGTCAATTACGGGCAATCGGGCAATCAAGTCACGTTCAATCATTTATTTCAAATGTTGATCAAATATAAATGTCATTGAATTCCACAAGTTTCAAATAATTCACGTAATTATAATTAAATCTACTGTATGAGAATTTTATAATTTTACTAATTAGATTGATAAATTATTAATTCTCTTGAACACACACATGTCGCTTTTACCTGAAATTTGGAATCGGTGGTGGTAGAAATGCCACGGAGTAGTTTGGATGCAGATAAAGATCACCGTGATAATACAAACATGACTATTGAATTCCCGAATAATGTAGACGATATACCACCTAACCAAATATCCTTTTCAGAATATTCTTGGTTTCATGATTTAGAAAAATCTGGGCGTTACAGACTGAAAGTGAGTGGGTAACGATATGTCTCAAGCTCGTCCCACAGGGATTTGATCTTTATAAAATATGTGGTTACTATCATTGTTCCTTGTGACATGGTTGCAGTGGACTTCTGTATTTGAAAAACTACAGGAGCATTCTTCTGAGAAAATTGGTCCCGCAAGTCAATCCATACTTCGCGTGCTATTTTAGCGTAGACAATGCCCTCAACAATGTCTGATTCAACAGCATGAGTTAGCCAAGTAAGTATCATGCTATTGCGTTAGTTTCAATGTTCAAACATAAATGGTTCTTTCTCTTGTGATGGTTCTTCAAGGGTGCCATCGATAAAACCGATCTTCTTCTTTACAGTTAGGGAATGAATAACGGCTTTGCTCCAAGATTGATAGTTGGTGTCATTCAATTTGATAGGAACCAAGAAATGACCTGGCTGGTCTGAATGATTGATATAAAATGGGTGTGAAGGATCGATAATTGTGGTATTCAATAAATCGCCCTTTGAATTACCCTTCTGATCATTGGCTTTTGAATCAATGGTGTTTGAATCACTGGCCATGGTGTGGAATTGGTCTTTTTAGAAGAAATGAAACATTTTGATAATCAAGGGCACTAGGATTGTTGCTCCGATACCATAACAACAATAAAGGGATTGGTTTCAAATTGGATTGATTTTCTCAACAAATGATGCAATACATATATACAAAGACTTATCCTTATCTCCGCCAAAATTATAGCATTAGAATATGCAATACAGAACTAATTACAAGCCTATACAATTAATTAATTGGGACAAAAATAAACATAGAATAACTAATATATAATTTTCTTAATAGAACGTATCTCAAAAAGACTTTAGAGCAGTCTCGGGCTCGTAAGAAAAAGGGATGAGAAAGAGATTGATAATTCGGTAAGACCGACCGGCCGGAGAAATTGTAAAGAGAGAAGAGAATTTATAGATTAGGGGAGGAAGATAATCCGGTAAGACCCACCGGCAGGAGAAGTTAGAGACGAGAGAGAAAAGAGAATTAGGGTTGAAGATTGAATTGTTATTTCTGATAATCAAAATAACGTAATGCCAACCAACTATATATAATAAAAAGAAAAAAGATATCCTAAATTTCTTTGATTCTTAAAGGAAAAGACAATTACGTAAATAATAAAGATGTTAATCTACTACTAAACAGAATCATAATTTTAATGCATATCTTAATTTATATCGATCTATCCAATCCCTACTTTTTTCTCTTGATATTTGTCTTGAAATTCTCCAAATCTATCCGTATCACTCTCTTGCCCATAAAAACCACCTTGTCCTCAAGATGGAACTCGGGAACAACTCGTCGAACCTATTGTTGAAAGTTGTTGAAATTCCTTAAAATGTGAAACGTGTCTCGCTTTGAAGTTGGAATTCTTGAAAATATGTTGCACTCTGTTGTTGAAATTCCTTAAAACATGTCACGCTGACGAACTCAGACATCTTGCAATAACAATGAAAGCACCAATGATACATATTCGTATCCCAAGAGACTTTAGAGTAGTTTCGGACTCATAAGAAAAGGAGATGAGGGGAGGAAGATAATCAGGTAAAGACCGACCGGCTGGTGAAATTGTAAGGGGAGAAGAGAATTTGAGAGATAGATTAGGAATTCTTAATTATTACTGTTTGAACTAAAATAAACATTATCTAAAAAATATAAAAGAAGAGGTGATGTGATCCATCATGGCTCAAAGCATGAAGATGGCGTGGAATTAGAGAAAGAAGAAGATCATCATGTGCATGCCAATTCTCATGCACAAAACCATCAAAATGGCGGTTACAAAGTGGCTGAACCTAGTCCAAAGAAGATCAGTTACGAACCACCATGGACAAAGTCTCGAACCAAGCCCATGCAAGACCAAATCAAGGCCTCAACCGTCCAACTCATGGCTGAACAAAATGCGTCGGTTACAAGTGCAGCCACTCCACAATTTGAAGACTTTAATGTGC
>JBBMKE010385643.1:0-12864 GCA_037834125.1 Lippia alba | reverse complement strand
AATGGCAGAAAATGGTCCTCTTTTATCTATCTGTCCTCTTCTTTCCCATTTCTTGTCGTTCCATTCCGCTCCGGCCGTTATAACGCCGCGGAACGCCGATCCATGGCAGAGTAACGCCGTTCCAGGTGAATAGACGTTTCACACCGGAACAGCGGAACCGAGGCTGCCGTTCCCGTGTTCCGAAACGGCCGTTCCACCCGTTCCAGCACCGTTCCGGCGAACCGTGGATGCAACTCTGCTTTTAAGTAACAGGATGCTCTGCTATCAAATTCACTCTGCAATTACAACTAGATATCAATTAAAAGCACATGTAAATAAGCAAAAATATATTTACGCATATGGGCATGGCAACACATATATGAGTTATGTGCATGTACGCGAGAAACACTTGTGCATGTCACGAAAGTATTTGTACATGGATGTGTTAAGTGTCCACAAATGCAAAGTACAACTGCAGCATTAAGTATATTTAATATAGAAGAACGCCCAAACAGTTCAAAGATCATCCGGCCCCCAATCCAAGTACAACACAGAAAACAGCATATGTATCAAAGTGGTCCTCCTTTTACAGACAAATATATATATATATATATATATATATATATATTTTTTTTTTGGTCGATTTTTACAGACAAATATTGAAAACCCATTACGCGTTTATGTTGAAAATAGCAACTTGATCAAACTCTATATGTGCTTAAATAATCCTTGAAGTTACAAAATATAAACCATAAACCATTTGTTCTTTTTTTGTATAATCTATAAATTTTCTTTAAATTTAGTGAGCCAATTATTTGGATTGGGATACAGAAAAAAAATGTGTTCCTAAAATTTAAGTAAAACAATGTGGTCAGTTGGAACTGAGTAACAAGAATGGGGAATATTTAGCGAGAGCAGAGAGAATGAAAGTTGAATAGCAAAATAACCGAGTGAAAAAGACAAGGAATTTGGTAACAACAGAAGAAACTGAGATGGCATTCACAAAAATAGGATTAGACGAAAGAAAATAGGGGTCAAGTTAAAAAGCCATATTTGTAATTTAATTGGGTGGTAGTAGTATAGATGTATCAAAATACCAAACTTAAGAAGACCAAAAAAAAGGCCTCCAGCTCCTTCACTGATCAACATCAAGTAGATAAGCAAATTGTTATAATTTTTAAATTTTTTTCTCCGAAACCACAAAACCTAGTAAAATTTCATAATGTGAGTAGATATGTTGGAGTATTTCCCATCAGTCGTTGTAATTTCCATTATTTGACACTCGCGATTTCCCATGCCTTACTCTTCTAGATTATTATCATTATGTCCTACACAAATCACATAAAGAAATATGACAATTTAAGCATCCACGGCCTACAGGTGGAAGGTCAAAAGGGAGTCCAAACACAAATGTGGGAAATGTAGAGCCACGGTACAGCTTCAACAACAATAGGATACAGCTCACATCAGATCAATCAAAAAGTGACAACATAAAAACATAGAAAACGGTAATAGTTAAGAAAAGCTCAAAACTCCAAATCTCAGTGTCCTACAAAAAATGGGCAGACCATCCCTTGTTTCCTCTGACAACGTAGTATCTAGAACTGATTTTGCTTTTTATGGGGAACAATTCTTAGCGCATTCAGTAGAACAGTGAAAACAAGATCACAGCTTAATGAATCACTACCCATAATGAATGGTTAAACATTTCAAACTATGACTTCCTCACTAGATATTAAATCTTGATGAATCCTGTTGAATAAAGTCTCAACAAAAATTAGAAAGATCCCAGAGAGGAACTAAAGGTCAACTAGAAATGGCGCCATCAATAAGAATGTACAATCTAAACAGTTACGAAAGAATGAAGTTTGCGAGCGAAAATATCTCTTCAAATCTAAACAGATACGAAAGGAAGAAGTGCATGCCAAAACCTCTCTTCATGCTTGCTCCTTCAGTCCTCCTCCTACAATACAAAATGAAAAGAATTACTCTACATTGCAAATAAAATTCAAATTAAATACTCAATTGCTCTATACATTGCAGATAAAATCGAAATTAAATACTCAATTTCTTACCACATTAGAACCCAAAAAACAGAAAATGAAAACAAATCTAACCAGGCAAACTAAGAAGCTTTATCAATCAAAATTTGTTGTTTACTTTTATTAGGTCGCAGCCCGTAGGAAATGTCTCAGCCCGTAATCAATATACGATCTTAATCATCTACTGTAAATTATGTCTCTATCCTAAAGTTCAATCAGTATACTGTCTGCTGCTAAAAATCATCTTCCACCCAATTTCTACCCACAATTTGGAGGCAGCCCCCTTTTCAGCATTAGATGCCCACATCTTTAAAGCCCTAACCAAAGTCAACCATGGTTACTCCTGAAACAGATTCGTCTGTTCTTTATGCCGTTAATTTCTTCTTCCAGAACCAAAAAACATAAATTCTAGGGCTAAATTGAACGCATATTTAATCGAAAATTTTAGTTTACATACCGTTAGTGAACACATTAATAGGTTTTTTAGAGAAAAAATGGAGCGAGCAAATCTTGCAAATTGAAAGACAAATGCCACGTCTTGTGCTTTCAAGATGAGGGGCATAATTGTAATCTCAATCTAAACTGCAGTAAGCCTTATAATAAAAGTAAACCACCTAATTTGGTAATCAGTCATTAACTCAAAAATAAACAATAAAAGTAAACTGTGGATTTTGGCATTAAACTTAACTACACAAACACAGAATATCATATTCCCTCGATATCCCTTCGGCAAAAGGAAACGAGCCCTAGAACCCGAAAAACAGAAAATGAAACAAATCCCAACATTGGAACAGAAAATCAAAAGAAAGTATCATAAAATCAAAATAAAAAGTATTGAGACTTGCATAAAATTTTTGGCAGTGGTGCCCAGTTTTTTCTGGGCCACTGCCGAACACCTTAAAGCACCTCTTGCACTCGAACTCCATATTGCTTTTGTGCACAGTGCCGTTGTGATTGTGCCTCCCTGCCATGTTAATGAAGTTGTTCTTTGAGCATAGTGGGCAGCCTCTCAAAAGTGCCCGAGCCGCCTCCAGCTCGCGACGGGCCTGTGCCTCCCGCTGCTCCTGCTCGCGACGGGCCTGTGCCTCCTGTGCCATCAGCTTCCTGTCCATGCTGAAAGAGACTCAAACCATCATTATATTGACATTGTTGCATTGCACCCTTCAGAAAACATGTGTGTGTGTGAGAGAGAGTGAGAGAAGGCTAATCTAGGTTTTCTAACTGCAAGATTAATTCGGAACACAGAAGGGATGTACAAATTCCAAATAAAATTAGGGTTTTCTGTCACATCCTAAAACCCTAGAGTAAGAAAAAACTGATTTCATAACAATGTGATTAATTCAGAAAAGAAGAATAGATTTAATTCACAAGATTAATTCGGAACACAGAAGAGATGTACAAATTTAGGGTTTTCTATCACATCTCAAAAAAGCCCTCATAAATGTCCCAACGATACAACATTCATGCATTAATCTTCAATTAATCATCTACGCATGCTTGCAATCACCAAGAAATCACCAAATCATGCTTAGAAATCAAAACCCTAGCTCAATCTATCAAATCCACAAAATCACATATGAGCTCAATCTCAGCTAGAGGGGGAAATGGAGAAAAAGAGAGATACGAGGGATATACGTATTAAATTTCAAAGAAAACAAGATTACTTCGGAACCCAGAATACGTATTAAAGTTCAAAGAAAACAGGGGTTTTCTTTGCATCCGAAAACCCTGGATTGGAGTAAGAGAAAACATGCAGCAAGAGAAGAAATGGAATTTAAAATTGGAATGTGAAATTGAGGACGAAAAGAAGACTACCTTTGTCTCAGATGTGATTCTTCTCCTCACTTGCGATTCTTCTCTTCTTCTTCACTTGCTCTTCCAAATGGATTTATTTATTTACGGCTAAGTTGTAGGAGTTTCAATTTAACACCCAGAATTTTACATAAATTCAACAAAAGCCCCACATAATTTTAACAAACACTTTCTAATATAATTTTAGCCCATTTAATTTTCTTATAATAAAAGCCCACTTAATTTTCTTATAATAAAATTAAGCCCATTTAATTTTCTTTGTTAAACGGCATTATGAAATTTTATTAAAATTAAGCCCATTTAATTTTCTTTGTTAGAGAGGATTAGAAAATTTTACTAAAATTACGCCCATTTAATTTTCTTATAATAAAATTAAGCCCTTCTAATTTTCTTTGTTAAACGGCATTAGAAAAATTTACTAAAATTACGCCCATTTAATTATCTTTGTTAGAGAGGATTAGAAAAATTTACTAAAATTACGCCCATTTAATTTTCTTCTTAAAAACATCCACAATAGTATAAAGAATGCAGTTCCATCTTACTGGCTTCTTCTTGGTATTCCCTACAGATAAAAAAGTATAAAGAATTCAGATCCAGCATAAAAACAGAGGCAGCTCACAATGAAGATTGAAGAATATCAAATTCTAATAAATAGCATCTATTACTTAGTTCAGGAAACAGTAAAGTATACCTGACTAATGACGTAAACTAAGGCTCCTTTTTCTTGCAAAACAGAGGGATTCCGCATTGTGACTAGCTGCAACAGTAGGTTTGATCGTGCTTCAAACAAATCAGGAAGACTACTTCACATTACCTACACAAAAGGAAGTTAACAGGTAAGGAACTAGAGCAAAATTCAAGCATTTATACTTACATTTATCATCAATTGTACCACAGTGCAATCAAAACATATGGAAAAAGGAAGAAACGACTAGTGATGCTAATATAACGCAGAAAAAGATATAAGAGAACAAAACCAGCTCTCAAGAAAAAGAGAAAAGAGAAGAGTTCATTTAGGAATCTAAAAGGCAAAGAGTAATCCTGGCTTGGAAAACACATCATTAAAAACTTAATAATGCATTAAGGATTAATGAGACAACTCCAAACATGATAGTATCTATTAATAAGATGCCAAAGGGAATAATTTATTTGCCCCCAGTCCTCAACAAAACCAAAACCCTGTACTTATTCCCGTGGAATATCCACTAGATAATCTAGCACAAAATATACTGCCCGAATTCATTTACTGCATCTGTAGTATTTTCCTTAGTTTCAGCTAATTTTAAACATTGGCACTCACATTAATTTGGCTGCATAAACATGTCCCCTCACTGCACAAAAAGGGTTGGTAATAAACAAAGAAGCTATATTCAAAAGCGATGGCCAAAGGACTTCATTACCAGGGACACTATACCAACAATTAGGCTCATCTGAAAGTGCAGGAAAAGCAGTAAGTCCAGCAAATAGTAAAACATTTTAAGCTAATGAATCTGGCACCTGACACTAACATATAAAACCCATGCAGAGAGGTATACGAAATCTCCTTGGAGCCGTCAAGAAATACTAATGAAAAGACATTCATAGCCATAGTTGGTTTAAAGCTGAAGATTAAGATGTAATAATCAAAAGCCAACAGATATTAACTGGGAAAAGTGAAGAAGTTATCTAATTTTGATGGAAGTTCCTCCAGGCAATACAAAGTTGTCATTTGCAATTTGCCACAAAAGTACATTTTGAAACAATAGGTGAAATTTTATGTGGTATATTAGAATCACAAAATCAACAGCAGCGTGGAGGGTGGTATTAGAACTCAGTTATAATACTTATATTCATTTCAATTGACACCCTTATCATATTAATTTTAAGTGCGATAGCAAATGGTTTCCATGCCCCCAAAAGAAGCAAATCCCCATGGAAAGGAAACTAACCAGATGAACTAAAAGCAAGATGGGTTCTTCTAAAGAGAACATGGTACATGCCATATCAAAAGTGGCTCCGGATGCTCTCTGATGCATCCCAAATCACCCATCAAAAAAATTGTGCGGCTGTTGTTAATAAAACTTCACACCATTTCTTTACATTATCAACCTGCTACAGAACAGAACAATCAATACTACCTAACTCATAATTATTTATAGTTAGCTAAAAAATGTGACACGAACACATCAACCTTATCTCCACATTAATGGATTAATTAAATTAAACAAAAGTGAAAATTATTCTGACATCACTGATTGAAAGAATTCCAAACCCTTCACTCAAATTGCTGTATTTGATCTTACAAACTCGAAGTTCCAAGGCGTTTCCCTGAATCAATGGCCTTACATTCAATGTTCTGCTCCGTTTACCTAAATCAAATGCCTTACATTCAATGTTTTCAGAAGATATCGCAGCTCTACTGCAAATAAACATTTAAAGAAAAAGTTAGAATTGCTTCTTGGAATCCTCTAATTAGAACATAGTATACTATTCAGCAAATGGCGGGACATAAACAAAATTAAAACTGTAATCTAATCAACCAGAACTAACCTGAAAACAAAAGTGGGATTGGAGGGTCTCCTAGTAGATCAAATTATAGCCAGATATCGGAAAATCCAGAAAATTAACAACCACACATATGCGGTGACAATCCATATACCATTACACTCCTTATTTCTCAAAAGATGCAAAACAAGTTCTAATTTTGTCACATAAAAGTACACAATCACAGTGCAAACAAGATGTAATTTTGTCGCATAAAATTACACAATCACAGTTTGGTTTTGTTACAACTTAAGACTGGTTAAATCTCGAAAATAAAAACTAACAAAAAGGAAAAGTTACCTACTCAACACATTTCGCAAATGTCCAACTTTGTACTAAAGCATCCTTCTATCTCTCCGGCTTCCGGCTTCCCCAAGCCAGGGTTTCGAAGTCTTGTAGCCAACAAAAATGGCTCCATCTCCAATATTCTTAATCTGCTTGTAAGTCCCTTTGATCAAATCCAATTGATAAACTTGAAAATCAGCCACTCCATAATCCAGAACGCAGTACTCTTGGCCATTTTCTTCCCAACATGGGCCATATGCTTCACTTTCATTTCGAGAGAGAACTAGTAATGTCCCTGCATTTCCCACTATATAGGGCGAATGGGTATTAATTAACCAACGTAGAAGATATTTTGATTATCCGACGAGCCACAACGGGTTCATGGGAAGAAACCTTGCAACTCCAAACTTCACCAACATAATTAATGGTATGAATTGATCCAGGTAGATCGATGTTCAAATCTAATCCACTCTCTGTCACCTGGTCTCCAATAAACCAAGTATCTACCACCACTGTGTATGATCATCCGCACAAAATCCGATGGCACGGGTCTGCCGACAATGGTACTCCTTGTAATCTACAGTCGATGTCTGAGGAGGGAGCTGGATCTGAGATCTGAAAAGAGGATGCACCAAACTCATCTCCCCTTTTTCTCCGGACGATATTGTGAGGACCCATCCATAATTCAACCCGATGCATCTTCTATCAACATTTCTGGGATGTACAAACTCTTGCTAATATATTTTGCTTCTAAAGGCTGAAAATTGGTCGGTGATGATCCTCTCCTTTCTTCTCCGGGAGCATCGTCCATGGAGCTTGACGACGGCATAGAGAACGCTTATTTCCGGCAAAAGCCTGATGACATGATTTGCAGACGACCCAAATCAACAAAATCTTGTATGAGTTTTACCTTCTTTAGGATTAGAGGAAGGAAATCGCGGTGAAGCGTCTGCGAATCACCATCGCCGTCGCCAAGATTGAATTTTTCTTCGCAGCCTCCAAGATTGAATTTTTCTTCTATGGCCTAGGGTTTTGCCCGTATTTATAGTCCCGTCAGTTCCCTAATTATTGAAAATCCAGCTTTCAATTCGTAATTGGACTTCATCTTTTTTTTTTTTAAATCTTTTAATATAAGATTTTATTACCCCTGTACTGTGAGCCTATACACTTGCAAAAGTACAAAGGAATATGATATTATGATTAAAAGAATTATTTTTAGTTGGATTTTACTTTTAAAAAACAGAAAAGAAATAATCATTATGGAATAATTTGGATGGTCCAAAATATTTTATTGTTGTTGTGAGGGGATTTACCAGTCTATCTATGCTATTGTATATATAATACGAAAATTTTTATTGAACAATTATAATTGAACCGAATTTAGTAATTTTTTTAACTTTTTATCAAACTAGAAATATTCTTAGTTGGTTTATTTAAAATATCTACTATTTAGTTATGAATATAGTTTAATATCAATCTATTATTAATAAATTGTTTATGATTTTAAAATTTATATATGTTATGGATATCTTTTAAAACGTGATCGAAAATAAAAATTTAGAGCAGTCCCACTTTTTCATTATTTAAGGTTTTATCTTCTACTAGTAATTTTTGCACACCCTATGTGTACAAATAATAAAATTATTATTATATATATATATATTAAATTAAAAATTTTATATTAATATTTACTTTGCAATTATTTTTAATATAATTAATAAACTTAAAAGATAACACAAAATAAAATTAAAAATATGGAGAAAGAAAAAAAATATATAATAAAGAAAATGAGAGTAAGGTGAGAGAAACCAGAAGTTAAGAAACAAATAAGAAATAAGACGTTGAAAGTGTGATAAAAAAATTAGAGATAAGAAATCAAAGCGATTATTCTAAGGGTCTTTCACTTAATATAATACTAGTAACCGGGGCACACTCGTTGCGTGTGCAATATAATATTAGTGTTATTAAAAATCATTTGATAAACAGTAATTAAAAAAATTAAATTATAATTTGCTTATAAACAAATACAAACTATATATTCAAATCAAATGCAAACTACAAATATAACGGTGTACTTCATTAAAAAATTATAAATAGAACACCATACATCAAGACTATTGCAGTATAAAATATATAAAGACCGATCTCACTTAATATGGAATTTTAAATCACACAAATTATATATACAATATTTTAAAAAATATGATTGCGAAACACAGAATTGTAATATTTTATATATATATGAAAAAGTTAAAAAAAAATTAAGATAAGAAATTAATAGTAATTTTATTAAATCTAACTGATAATGTTGAAGGATTTGTAGGGATGAATTTCTCCTTTAAAAGATAATGCGGTAAAATAAATAAGTAGAAAACTATAAATGTCCAAACGTAAATAAAAAAATGAAATCATATCTTATGCCATCGTAATTCTACTGTGTAAAAATGAGTCCTACCTTACAAAATGTTGCAACCTTTACAAAATTGTAGAGTAATGTTGAACAACATTAAATTTTCACTGTTGTTTAATTGATTGGACGATTCCATCAAACTGTAAAAATTAAATACATGTGAAGTAATTAAAAGAAATTTTTGGATAAAAAATTCAAAATAATCTTATTAAACGCAACCTTAAGGAACATTTTTCTGGTGGGAGCAGAGTTTAGTAGTTTTCTAATGGGAGGAAAGTTCGTCGAGGGTGAACGGTTCTGCATGCAGAACTATTACTATATGTTGGTAGAGTTTTTTTGAAATCCAAAACTTAATAAATAAAGTTTATATTACTTATGTGAGCGCGGAATTGTAATGTAAAAAAAAAATTCTTAAGTAATTTGGGATAATAAAATTATGTTTTGTACTTGGTTGCAAACTCTGTAGTGTTGTTCAACACATCTAAAACGTAATCTTCTGAAAGTAATCTTCAGTCATGGAATTCCTCTGCAACTGGAATTCTAAATCTTGAAATTCTGCACTAAAAATTAAATAAATGTTAAAAGATTTTTAAAAAGTAAAAATAAAAATTAGTTTGCAATGTTAAGAATCGGAATTCTGTTTTGAAGTGAACAAATAAGATTGATACTCGTGGTTAAGCAGAAAATTGAATGTGGGTAAGTTCGTGCTGAAACCAAAAAAATAAGTTCTAAAAAGAAATGAGTAGAAAACATTTGAAATACATCGACGGACCTGCGAAAATAAAAAGATAAATAAATAAAAAGGTGAGAAGAAAAAAGAATAAAAATAAATAAGTGATAAAAAAGAAATTAAAAAAAGAATTTGATGAAAGTTCAGTGAATATATAAGAATTTAAGCAAAAAACTGCTAAAATACATATTTTATGTAAAAAAACAAAAATAATTCTGCTTGATATAATAATATAGATAATCATAATAATTTATAATAATACAAAATAACACGTTCAAAATATCAAAACTCTTATAAAAATATTGATAAAAAGAAACGACTAAGAACTAAATTAGCTCGAAAAAATGATTAAAAAAAGAATACCTCAACCAAAGCATAAAAATTCATTAACTTAATTCTAAAAATAATGCTGGAAAAATTCTAACATAAAAAATACCTGAAAAATTCTGAGCTTTCCTTCGGCAAATGAGTAATCAACTTTACCTCTATACCTGATCACGAAAACATACAAAAACATACATTTTTAATTTGTCCTTCAATAACAAACTGAAAATAAAAATATAACAGTACAAATATAAAATCAGCCCCATCAAACAAAGGTATAAATATGGATTAAATTAATTCTTAAAATAATACCTCAACCAAACATAAATATCCATTAACTTAATTCTAAAAATAATACTCGAAATTTTTTAGCTAGATTAATTTAATTATAAAAAAATACCTGAGAAATTCTGAGCCTTCCTTCGGTGGGTAATCAACTTTTTATTTATACCTGAACACGAAAACATAGAGAAACATACACCTTTAATATTTTCTTCAACAAACAATTCGAAAAAAAAATTACCTGAACACGAAAACATAGAGAAACATACACCTTTAATATTTTCTTCAACAAACAATTCGAAAAAAAAATGCTTAAATGAATACAACTATTATAACTCTTAAAATTTCAACAAATACTATCAAACAATACAATCAAACTCCAACACGCATCCACACATGCACATTAAACACCATTTCTCAACCACCATCCACACACACTTCACTCGAGTTATGAAATATAATTTTTAACAACTTAAACAAACTTTAGGGCATTTTCCTAGTTTATGACAAATGTTCTTTCCCTTGAACATGGTGAAATAAGCTATTTTGTCGTTGAGGTGTGTTAAAGTTCTTACCTTTCTGTGTGAGGTGATTCTTGACTTTCCATCACAGTATTCTTTGAAGATCTTCTCAAAAAATAGAGTCTGAGTTTGAATGCCAAATTAGAGAAAATATGTGATCGTTGTGAATGACTTTAAGTGATGAAATTGAATATGAAATAAAATTTAGGGTAGTTGTAAGCAGATAATCTTCTACGTGCAAACGTGGGTTAGAATGTGTAATATTAGATTTTTTTTTCTTCAAAAAAATTAAATTATAATAAAATAAATTATAAAGACTCCAACAAACATATATTTCTCTTTAAATGCAAAAAATAAAACTTATGGAAGTTGTAAGCAGATAATCTTCTACGTGCAAACGTGGATAGAATGTGGAATATTAATTTTTTTTCTTCAAATAAATTAAATTACAACAAAATAAATTATAAAGAGTCCAAGAAACATGTTTCTCTTTAAAAAAACATCACATCGATATTTAGACGTATAGAATCAAAATTTAAAAATCTATTCTGAAAATTGTAAAATAAATTCTGATATAAAGTAATTGAAGCGGACTCAAGTTGCTATCAAATTTTTTATTATATATTGAATTCAGTTTTTGATGTTAATGTTTATTTTATAATTATGTTTAGTATAATTATTAGTTTATTATAAATAAAATAACATAATATCATATTAGTAAAAATAGTAGGTAAATAGAATTAAAAATATGAAAAAAAAGCATAAAAGAATAAAAAAAATAACGTAAAGTGAGAAAAAAGAAAAAGAGTAAAGAGATAAGAAACCGTCAAACTAACACGTTGAGAGAGATTAAAAAATAAATAAATAATAAGTTAAGTATTTTTAGAGTCAAAGAGACCACACTTGGGTCTCTCGCTTAATAGATAGTATAGATGCATTTCTATTTATTATTATGATGTAATTGTATTTTGGACAAAGTATATGTAAGTGAAGATCTAATCTTACCTATCAAACACGAAATTAACTACTAATTGGGGAAGACACTTTGTCAATATCACGTATCAAACAAAAAATTAAGTTTTGTTAATATAACGTAATTTCACTTAAAAAGCCCAAATAATATTAACTCCAAAATTTTAATCTTGAGTATCAAACGCCTCCCTACACTAACCCCTGAAAACATTACCTCCCAAAACATGTCTAGAAAAGTAAACGAGGCCTAATATGTATTATTAATATAGATACGACAAGATATGAGTTCTTAAGTTGTTTCAAAATTAAATATCATGCTGATATGTATCAATACAAGCATGCGAGTTAAAACAGCATATGTATTAATACAAGCATGCGAGTTAAAATTTTAAAATGATGTGCCTCTTAATCAAATGTCATGTCGATATGTATCAATACAAGCACGATAAGATATGAGTTCTCAAGTTTTTAACTTAATACGACAAATGTGACACAATGAAATAGTATATTTATAAATATTTTCACAGATAGTAATTCGTACAAGCTCCGATATACATATAACCCGATAAAATAATATTTTTAAAAGTATTTTTATAAAACGTAAGTTAGCTTCGATGCAATCAAAATAATACTTTTAAAAATATTCCTATAGTACAAAAGTTAGCATCAAATCTCTAGCACAAAGATCGACGAAAGAGGAATTAACTATGATTTAGGGATCGAAAAGAGCATTTGTCGGAAATTAACAATGCAAATAATTGAGCAACTTACCCTAACCTTTTGTTTTATAAATATTTTCAAAATTATAAAACCAATGTTATGAAAGTATTAAAGTCAATTATAGTTATAATTATCATAATCTCCCCAATTAGTTTTTATCTAAAATAGTCCAAAAGGTACTCCCAAACCCAAAGTAACTAAATACAAAAATGGAAGAAGGATAAGAAGGCACATAACCAAACAAAACGACGAAGAAAACATCAG
>JBBMKE010385642.1:0-38605 GCA_037834125.1 Lippia alba | reverse complement strand
ACTTGCATGTATGTGCGCTTATATATATTATGCCCCTCACTCAGTCTTCCATAGGCTGACTCCCCACCATTTTCAGTCTTTTCAGGTGCACGCTAGGCGGGAGTTATAGTCTTTTGTCCGAGTCTAGCTAGAGTTGCACACAATTTTGGTATAGATGCATATTGTACTTGAATACTTGGTTAATGATTGTACATATTGGATATGTTTTGTACACTTTGAGGCCGGTGTGCCATCTCAGTTTTGATGTGTATATATTGATGGCGGTTATGATGGTTATGTTTTTAAATTTCCTAGCTTCGATTAATTGGTTCAAAGGTTAAGTTTCCGCCTAACTAGGTTTATTTTTATTGTCTGTCGTTCGCCGGGTGTTGGATTCATGTATGGAGATCAATTTCATGCGTGGGTTTGACACGTGGTGCGGGAGTGTAATGCTCTACCGTTGCGGGTGTTGCAGTTCATGCTTTGCGTGTTCAATGAATCTAGATATATGCTTAAAGTTATAGTATTCTAGCAAAAAAAAAAAAATATTTCATCGAAAACCAATACACCATTATATATTTTCAATATTTCATATTTAAAAAAATTATTTAATAGAAATTCATCGAAAATAATTACTAATTATTAATATTAGAATACTTATATAAAAATATGATCGAAATTATAGTGCAAATAATGGATTAACAAAATAAATATAAAACTTCAGAAATCTTCTCCAAGAAAGGAACTACAATTTTTGTCAAAAAATTAGCCTAATTTATTGACAATGTTTGATGTCATATTAATATGGGTGTTCATCAATCATTATCTAACAAAAAATAATAGAAAATTGATCAATAATTTGTTCAATAATAAGAGAAAAAGTGTAAATAAAACGCTAAAGAACAAAAATAAATCGATTTACATGAATGAGAAAAAAAAAAGAAAATAGGAAGAAGAAAATGAAGAAGAAAAAATTAGATATGAATAACTATATTGACAATAAACACTCAATAATATTGAAAAAAAATTAAATAATTAGTTTAATTTAATTGTAACTATTTTAATTTAAATTGTATTAGAATTCCTTAATATTGATGTACACTCTTTTAGGATTTATTTATAACTTTTTGGGTATTAAAATAACATTTCTTCCATTTTAACTTGAATATTCGAATTCAAATTTCAAAAGTCAAGCTTGTTTACGAAAATTTTAATTTTCTAAGTAACTATATCTTTAATTAAAGAACTATTACAAATGATTCAAACGAATTACGGAATTTTTATTAATATTATGTTTAATAAAAATCAACTTAATTCAATAGTCAATGAGAAATTTTCTTGTTAATAAAAGAAAATAAAATAAGAAAATTGTATTTGGTTAAAATTGCACAATTAAAATCAAACATCATTATTAAATATATAATAATATAATTTTATTAAGTATTATTTTCAATTGAAAAAATTAATTAATTAGATGGAGTAATTTAAGCGACTAATTAATTAAAAATTAATTATATTGACAATCAATTAAAGCTGAACTTATTTTATAATTGATGATTAGGATAAACAAAAATTAATTTATGAATCATAAAATAATTAATAATGAATTTATTTCAAAAAATAAAAGATTTATTTTGTAACTACCAACAAAAATCTTTTTCAATATTAAAAATAACTCAAAATTTTAAGAATTATACATTAGAAAAAAAAAGTATACATAAAAAGGTACATTATGAATTTTGTCAAAAATAATTATTTTTCTTAAGTACTATTTACTTTCATGATAAAATAATATAAAAAATATGCCAAATATATTGTTTTTATTTATTGAAAATCTAATAAAACACAAAATATCATTCAGTCAAACTTTGTCAAACTTTCATAATAAAATAATATATAAAATAAAAATCAATCAATCAAATTTTTTTAATTGATTAAAATTTTCAAAGAAACCACAAAATTCAGCATCATCAAAATACACAAAAAGTTAACGGCAAATTAATGAAACCCCCCCAATAAGGCAATGAAGATATTTGAAACCCTCCAATTTGAAATCCTACCATTTTACATCCCCAGTACACAACATAGTTTTTCAAAACCCCCTAAATCACATAAAATTACTAAAATATCCTTAGTGAAATTAAATAATCTCAAGCCATACCTGAAGCGTCACCCTCCTTCTTCATCGCGAGAATTTTTGATCCTCCACCATCTCAAAGCACAGGCCACTAGCGTTGTACACGACACACCACAAGTGACAAATATAGAAGAAGCAGTTGGAGAGTCAACGACCGACAACCTAAAATCAAGGAGAAATTCGTACTAGTTGACACCCATTCTCTCATGACGCACAATACTCGTTCAGGTCATGTATTGCAATGGGAATGTCACAGAGGAAGGTATGTCGCACCCAACGTGTCCACATTAGTTTTCTTCCCTAAATTGTCTGAAAGTCTAGTTTTTTTGGATCGATTCATATTTCTATTTGATATTTGATTCTTTTAACTCAACAAACAAGGGTTTTAGTATTTTACTAACTGTTTCCTTTTCCCATGCCAGAGGTCGCATTCATTCGAAGTGTTGTTGTTAAATAAAACATTGTATCGATTTTTTTGATAGATGGTTCGCTCATTGTCCATGACGCATTTGATGATTGGTCCTTGCCCGGCTAGAACAAGCAGGGAAAAAAGAAAAAGTTCAGAGGTAAATATTCATCTTGCATCGTGCTTGTTAGAGAGATTTAGTCAGGTTATCTCTGAAACCCGTGACCAAAAGTCTCTCGGTCAAGTTGAAGCTGTTAAAAAATTATCATTTGGTTGTTTGTTGGGAGCGTCTGTTCAAAAGGGGAGCATTAACAGAGTTAGGTTCTTGCTCGATTAGTACAACTGCAACACAAATACATTCAAATTTGGAAGCCAAGAAGTTGTATTTTGCGACAAGGAATTCAACATTGTTATTGGTATGCGACATTCCGATCAACCTATCATGGTATTGGACAAGACTAAATCCAATACCTTGACCAAGCATTTCGGCAATAAGGGAGACAATGTTTCTCGAGTTAACATTGTGCGTAAACTGCGTGTATTCGTTGGAAGGACTGATGATGAAGGAATTGATGATTTTGTAAGGATTTATACTTTGTTCGTTTTCAATTGTTTGTTGTTCCCGCGCAATTGTAAACGTGTGTCAGTTGTGCTTTCTTGGTATGTTGATGATTTGTCCAAGATCGGACAATATGTGTGGGGCACGACGGCTGATATTTTTTTGATCGAAGTTATTAAGAAGCATGTTGTGGATAAACATGATTTCCTTGATGGTTGTACATGGGTTTGTTGGTAAGTTATTGGCTTTTTTTTACTAGATTGTTTAATTTTATACATATGTATACACGTGCTTAAGATATTTTTTATGTCAGGCATGATTTCATAAAAGAATTCAAAAGTTTGTCATCTCGAGAAGGTTGGTAGCATTCTCTTGGTGGTTCAAATGGAAGGGTTGTACACTACCTAATATGAAAGAGAATGCAAAGAAGGCTCTAGAAAGTATATGCCAATCGGATTTAAGTCTTTATTAAGCTGCCGAATTTATTGAAACAATATGCAATTTTTATTCAACTTGTTTGTAAAGTCTTTAGCTTTAAAAATACGCAGATTGTTCCCTTACGAGCAGCTAGTAAAATTGAGAAAGTTTTATCCGAAGTCAAAGAAATAGTTTTTATTGATGAAGGGGTTGAAGTTGATCGCGTAAAAGAGGATGAGAAAGCAAAAGGTGTCGACCAAGGAGTTCAAACAGATTTTGCGGAAAAGGAAGTTGAATGTGTCGATGATGGAGTGCAAGTTGATTTGAGTCAGGAGGGGGAAGGTGATTAGGATAGGGAGTGTGACCATGATAGTGATTCCGGTCGAGACGAGGTGCGTGTTGGAAAAACGGAGTTGAAAATGTAGTGAAAATCTAAAATTTTTCCAACTAAGAAGATCGAACTCGTGAATTCTATCCCCAAATTCGTAGAGTTCAAGAACTTACTGCTGTTTTGGTTCTTTCTTGAAATGTTCAAGCCACCCAAGAACGTCCTTCACGTGGCTTGATCCCCAATCTCCGGTTCTTCAAACCTTTCAAGACTCCAAACTCCAAGCCCTCTAGAGAATAGTCCACCAACCGCGATCACAATCCGAACAGAGAGGTTACTAGTGTTGTATTCGGTGTTTGGGCTTCCTAGGGTTAGGGTATAATATTTCGGAGATGGAGATTTTTCTATCAGCACTAAGGGAAGCTCGAGCTCCCCTATTTATAGGACCTTAGGGGCTGAAAATCGTTCTCTTACGGGAGATAGGATTTTTCCTTCTTTAGCTCATTCTTGCTTCTCAAGTAAACAATCCCACTTTGATCAAAACTCTCAATTTTGATCAACTTAAAGAGCTAAAAATATCTAACTATTTTAGACATTTAATTTCACTTTATTTATTAATAATAAATAACTTGATAGCTAATTAATTAATTCACAATTAATAATTAGACTTATGTCTCCAAAATAGGACTTTAATATCAATTCAAAATTAAATCAAAGTCCGTTAAATAATTAAATCTTTATTTAAATCAAAGTCCATTAAATTAAAATCCATTAAATAATAAACACTTAATTATTTAATATACACATATATAATGTGACACCCCGACTTTTCACATGTACAGGTTGGTACCACATGAGAGTTTAATTCTTCTTTTGCATTTATTTTCATACTTATTTGTTGTATTACATTCATATTTATATTCTTATTTTATCAACTTGTACAATTTGAACTATATGATTATTTGAATATATGTTAATCGCGTAATTTGAATTTTTGTGATTTTGATTCCCGAGCATGCGTAATGGACTTATATGAGTTTTGGACCTTTTTGAATGTTTTAAACTTGCTTTGGGCCTTATTGTAATTAGTTTTGGACTCAATTGTATGCTTTTTGAATGTTTTGGGATCATTCGGTTATTATGACCTTTTGAGTCCTTAAGACGTTTCTTGAGCTAGGGAACTCGGAATCGAGTTCCGACACCTTCATCGTTCGATTCGATGAATGGGACTCAATGAGATTAACCACGTATTTTTTCGACCTCTTTCGACCCTTATATCGACCCTTATACATATGCGTACCTAATACACTTCTGTGAGACCCCTTTGGCCATACCTTGGAAGACTTTTCTCCCTTTTTTCCTTTCAATTTTCAGCACTCTCTCCCTCTCCCTCATTCACACGTCCCATATTCCAAAGGAAGAGAAAAAAGAAGCCCCAAGCCATTTTTCTCCATTGAAGCTTAAACCCTTAAAGCTCAAGACCCTTGCTTCCTTGCTTTTGCTTCTTGGTATGTATGTTTTTGTATTCCTTGTGTTCCTGTGACCAAATATGTGTGCATATTTCATGGAATGCATGGTTGGATAGTTGGGATTGATTATGGAATGAATTACTAAGGGTTTGTGGCATATGGTGGTATGATGCATCTCTATGGCTCTTGTTGCTCTTACATGCATATATAGGCGTATTGAATGCTACTTTCTTGGTTATTTATTGATCCCATGACTTGGTGGTTGAGTTGGGAAGTTGATGCATTAATGTTGGACGTGGTTTTTGGAGATTTGCATGAATACTTGGTTTATGACCTCTTTCAATGATGATATATGCATATACGAAGTTTGGAAGCATGAATGTTGAGTTTTGGCTTGGAATTTGGATTGATCACTTGGACTCCTTCACACCTAATTTGGTATTTGAATTTTTTATTGTGTCGGTAATGAGTTTTGATTGCTTTGGTGCTGATTTGATGAGCTTTGAATGCATTTTAGGCCATTTGAAATTCAACCTTGCCGGTTGAGGCCATATGTGCGCATTTGGGTGTTTCGTTGGAATTTCTCGTATGAATTCATGATCCCTTGATGCTATATGATGTCTAATATGCTTATGACCTTGTTATGAAGTTTATGCATGATTTTGGATTGGATTTGAAGTGTTTAAGCATGCCTTGGTGTTGTTTTTGGCCGGATTACATGAAAAATTGAGTTCTGGCCGCTGGAAGGGATCCACGGCCGTGGGAATTTTGCCTGGGTTTCCAACAGCCGTTGATATGGCCTTTGAACAGTATTTAAGCTACTGTAAAGGATCAATGGCCATGGGAAATAAGGCAGTAAAAATCCACGGCCGTTGGTTTGGTCTTGTAGCCCCGGTCGCTTTCTTTCATTGTTTCTTCATTTTTTATGGCTTCTATGCATGTTTCCCACCCCTAATATGATTCCTAAGTTGTTCTAACATGATTTTATATGTGTTACCTTGAATGTATTCAAATTCGGTACGGTTTTGATTGCACATATTGGAGAAATGGTTCATTATGCGTCTTATGGTACGTTTATGTGCTTCATTTCATTCATTGCATTCATGAGCATTGCCGAGCATCTAATTAGTTCATATTTGAGTCTAAGTCTCGGGTTTTGTGTTTCTTTATCTCAGCTCCTCCTTTGGAAGTTAAGGAACCCGAGTCCAGGCGGTCTTTGCTTTCTCTCCGTTCCATTCCGATCTTTTGCTCCAAGGTGAGGGTTAGGATTGTATAGTTGAATCCCTATGGCCTTATGTGAATTGAATTTGAATGCCGCATGCATTATATTAGTTATATGTATAAATACAAGTGTTTATAATATGAGTTTGGTTTTGTGAACACCTTTGAGTCTTATGAAAATGTTATAAGTATGAGCATATATGAACTTCTTTTTTGAATCCTTGTACGTTTCTTTATGATTCTAGGTAGTATGCCCTGAAAGACGGGACTATGGTATGGTTTTATGATTTTGGGCCCTCGGATTGTGGGTAAGGGAGACTCGGAATGACCATCGAGGTCGTCGATTATAACCCCTATACACTTTCCATTTGAGATATACGTACGGTTGTAAGGCGTATAGTCTTAAGCCCTCGGTGAATAATTGGGGAAGGCACATTGGTACCCCGTGTGTATATGAATCTCTATAGGTGTAAGGGTTTGATTCCAGATCACCAAGAAGTTGAGGATGGTTTGAATTATGATTAATGCTTTTATGTTATGAATTTATGAAGTTGGGGGTTCCCGTTCTCGCCGGGATTTTTGTATGTTTTGTTATGGTAATTGTGAAACGAGTTGGGATTTCTTATGTATATATGTATCTATTTTAGAAAATCATTTTGATTGCAAAACCCTAACTCGGTTCATGATAGGCCTCATTTGAATCTATGCTATGCTCTATACGTATTTAGGTGTGGGTGTGCGTTTAGCCCCTCACTCAGTCAAGTTGTATGGACTGACCTCATTCCCTTCACTCTTTAGTTGTAGGTTTTCTCAAGCTAGGTGGGGAAGTGCATCGAGTTGAGTCATACTTCTAGTTTAGGTCGAGTTGTATACATATGTTTTATTTTGGGTACTCTTGTTAACTTTTTGCATGTATATGAATTTGGTTATGTATATCTTGGAGAATTATGAATATTTGTTGTAATTTTTGGGCTTGTAGCCTTTTGTATATTTATGCTAGCTCCTTTTATTTGGATCCTGTGTTGCTTCCGCATTTTACTTTCTTGGTTGTTTTGCGCGCTCTGTATAGGTTCAGCCCTGCTTAGCCTAGTGTGTGCGTTTAGGTATCCGTTTGCTTGGACTTAGGCTCATGTATGGACGTCTATTTCATATTTGAGTTTGGGTCTAGGTGCGGGGGATGTGGGTGGCCCATGCTCAGGCGTCACATATAACTACAAGTGACTACACATGTCCATTTCGGGTAGCCCACGCTCGGGCATCACATATAACTACATGTGACTCCACGTGTCCAAATGGACATGTGATACACGTTATCGACACGTATGGACCCCACTAATTTCGATCAACTCGTTTATTGATTTCAAGCCTTAACCAACGTGGCCGGGTTGTTATGTGTGACCCTCTAGGTTCATAATTCAATTAGCAGGGATCTTAATTAATTAATTCACTAATCAATTAATTAGTCCACAGATTAAACGACTATAGTCTGGCAACATGTGTTTAACCCCTAGCTGAATAAGAAAGTCTCGATTCGATATAACCTTTAAGTCATTGATTCATTTGAGATATAATCCTCCTACATCCCATCTCTCAACCAAGATCTAAGGCAAGGGAATAATTAGAACCCTAATAATCTTAGTCTTATAGCTAAGTGCATTTCATATCCATTTGATCTCAATCCAAAAAATTCTTTTCTTGATGTCTTGATTTACTGCCTTGGCCAAGGACACCAATATGGCATATGAATGACTTATACAATAAGAGATCAACTTGATGATGCAAGTGTAGGTCCTTTATCGATTCTCATATACTTTCGTGCGCCACTTGTGTAGCCCCAGCACAAGCCTTGAATCGGATGCCTAAAGCAATGTCCTTTAAGACTTACACCTAAGACTACAGAATTAACTCACAAAGCATCAATAGAAGCTCAAGTCAAGAATCAATTAATCACATCAATGATTTATGAGATATTTTCTAATCTGGAAGTTCCCATTTCCTGAAATAGAAACTTCCTTTCCCATTTAGGAATCTTCTCACACGGGGAACCTCAATGTACCTACTTTGAATAAGTAAGCACCCCCATGTATCACTCAACTATACACTCCCATAAAACAAGGTGGTGCCTCTTAAGGGCGTGATCACACGAGCAAGCCTCATACGAGCCGAGTTGACACTCCCACAGTCTGTAGGACTCATTGGCTTGGAGTGATATCTAATCATGACTTATGTGATATAGGTCTCATCTCGTGAACCACTTCTCGTAAATGGTTGAGTCCTATAAGTCATCTAGATTAGGGGAGTTCTTATACATGTGCAGTTAAAGTACACATACAATCGAACACGAACATATAAAGAAATATTGCCTTTTATTCGTTATTTTATTCAAAGATAGCCTATGATTTACAAAAGAAAAAGTACAAAGCGGATATACAATCGGCTTTAAAGGCACTATTCCTAACAATCTCCCACTTGCTCGTTAAAGTCATTCTAAAGCTACTCTAAGTCCTATCTTCTAAAGATAACCTTCGAAAGCTTCACGACTATGGGGTTTTATAAGTGGATCTGCCACGTTATCTGCTGATGTGACCCGCTCAATTTGCAAATCTCTTCTTTTGATGATATCACGAATTAGGTGATACTTCCTCATAATGTGTTTGGTCCGTTGGTGAGATCTTGGTTCTCTTGGTTGAGCAACCGCCCTAATGTTGTCGCAAAACACAAAAATGAAGTCTTTTATGCTAGAAACGACATTCAACTCTTGAATAAAGCTTCTAATCCAAATGCCTTCCTTTTACTACATCATTTACAACTAAGTATTCAGCCTCAGTGGTCAAATATGCAGTGGTATTTTACTTGGAACTCTTTCAACTCATTGCTCCGCCATTCAGGCAGAAAATGTGACGCCCCAGTTTTCCGAACCACGGAGTCTGAGTTCTTCTGATAAGGATATTTGGTAAATAAAGTATTTTGTCTCCACTGTTTGAGCCCATAATATTCATGTTAGTGTTGTCGCTGTGATCTCTATCTACATCCAACCACTTTCTGCAGTAAACTCATCTCAGAATCTGATTTCAGGTATGGACTCCACATGTGAGTTTTGAGAGTAAAAATTTGTTTAATTTATTCATTTTATAATTTGCACATTTTGTTTTATTTGAGAATTTCATTTCTAAGTGTTGTGTGAATTAATTGATGAATGCGACTTGATTTCGTGTATAACTTTAATTGATCATTTCATGCATTCGAGGACTTAAATGCATGATTTTATTTGGACCTAACTGATAACTTTTTAAAACTTAGGACATTTCATCGCATGACTTTAAAAACCTTGGGGACCAAATTGCAAATTGGGGCTATTTTCCTTCTTATACACATAAATGCATACATATTTCACACAAGAACAAACAATTACATCCTTTCCCCCACTCTCTTTCGGTTCATCACCCTAAAAAGAAGAAAGTGGAATTTTTCATCATCAAGCCAAGAATTGAGCATTTTGTTGATCATTGAAGCATCACATATCATCCATTTCTCTCCTTTCTCATTCAAGGTATATATGGAGATTTTGATCAAATTTAAATTCATGCTTGAATCTTAGGGTTTGAATTTGTATGGATTAAATTGGGTTTTTAGTGTTGGAAGTTTGATTATGAATCATAAGCTTGGTTTTTATGCATTTATTGGGAGTTATGTGAAGTTGATACATAAGTTGGCATAAGGGTTTGATGATTGATAAAATTAATTGATCAAAGCAAGAATATGATGTTTTTAGTTGAGATTCAATATGTTTAAGTGTATAAATATGATCTTCGATATTTTTGATGGATTATTTTTGAGTTTCTTGGAGTATGGTTTGGTATTGCATGGAGAATGTTGCTGTCAAAACTGATCCCCTGTTTTTGAATAGAGGATCCCCGCCGGGATTCATTTTGAACTGAATTCTCTCCCGACCGGGATTCTCTCACAATTTGGCGCCTGAACAGGTATCCCGACCGGCACACATTTTATACTAAAAACCATCCTGGCTGGGATCATTGCCCGGGTTGGCTACGACATTTTTATCACGACCGGGACACTTTTGAACTAAAAATTAGTCCCGGTCGGGACCTCTCTCCGGGTGAACAGTGTTTTGTTTGTAAAAATTATTTGTTCTCTATTTAATTCCATTGACCCCTTTATGTTCTAAATTTCAAAATTTGTGAAAAATCATGATTGTTTCGTTGGTGATCATGATATTTCATTATTGGTCATGCATATTGATTTATTTCACGATTTGTTGTTTGTCTTAAGTGGTTAATGAGCCGAGTCTAACGTATAGTTATCCGTTTTGCACAGGCCAGTTACTGAGTGATGAGGAGCAGGCGCCGTAGGCTGTTTTCTTGGTATTGCGTCGTTACAGGAGAGGTTTAGTTCTAGATATACTATATAGAACCTTATGACCCTTATGTGATCTTTTCGGCTAAAATGTACTTATGTATATATAAGTTTTCCAAACTTATAGATTTCAACTAATTTATGTAATGAAAATGGTACTATCTATTGATTTTCGTAATATATTATGGTACTGCACTGTTTGGGCCTGAGAGTTGTGTATTGAGCCAATCGGAAAGGCAAGGGCCGACGGGTAACTCTTGCATGCTCTCACCACTTTGGGATGACCCCTGATTCCGCTAGAAGGTTTGGTGGATGAAGGAGTTTCGGGCTTTCAGATTCATATACCCCCGGCTCACCATGATTGGATGGTCCGATCTTGCAAATCGGCCATCACCCGGAGGAAGAATGATGGAGTGAAATTGATACTTGAATGTGCACTGTAATGATTGTAAGATCACTTATTCAAATGAAAATTTGATTATTGTACACTGTCTAGAGTAAGGTTAAAAACTTGCCCTCACTCGTCGGGCACACTAATTGTATCGAACTGCAATTAATAATTTAATTGAATAGTTGTAATTTCGGCCAAAGAATGTTCTTGAACTTATTTTATCCTCTTTTCTTCCAAGTCTTACCCGAAGTTATAGTTTGCATATTATGTGCCCTAATATTTATTTAAACCCCTCACTCAGTCTTTCATAGGCTGACTCCCCACCACCTTCAGACTTTTGCAGGTGCATGCTAGGCGGGAATTAGAGTTTGCTTGAGTCTTTAATTCGGGTCTACATAGGTATGATTTTGTATTGTCACATTTTGGAACTTATGTTTAATATGTAGTATGTTGAATATGGATTGTATATGTTGAATAGTGTACATGTATACTTGATCAGTGATGTATTTATAATCCTATTTTGGTTCTTCGTTGTTGCATTTATTTGGTTTTGAGGGTAATCTCTCCTAGCCAGGATTTTTTTAGGGTCTCCCATTCGCTATATGTTTGGTTCATGTACGGATTATTCATTTCATATGTGGACTGGACTATAGTGCGGGGGATGTGCCATTCTGACATTTCGGGTGCTACAGAAAATGTATCCTGACATTGACTTAAAATCATCTAAGTCAGATGCAAAGCTTGCATTGCAGTATCCTTCGATAGTAAGATATTTCTGGCCTCCGTACAGTAAGAACAAATCCTTATTTCTTTTCAAGTACTTAAGGATGTTATTCACGGCAGTCCAGTGACATTCTCCATAGTCAGATTGGAAACGGCTTGTTATGCTAAGTGCATAAGCCACAACCGGTCGAGTACATAACATTACATATATGATATTACCTATTACTGATGCATAAGGTATACGAGTCATTCTTTCCTTCTCAAGGTTTGTCTTAGTGCATATCTTTTTCGAAAGACATGTTCCTACACTCATATGAAGGATTTTATCCTTCGCACCTTCCATGTCGGACCGTTTCAACAGTTTATCTATGTACATCGACTATGATAGTCCTATTAACCATCTAGATCTATCTCGATAGATTTAATTCCAAGGATCTAGGACGCATCACCTAGATATTTTATATCAAATTGGTTCGATAAGTATAACTTGGTTATTTTCATGTAATCCTTCGAATCCCCAATAAGAAGGATGTCATTAACATAAAGCACCAAGAATTGATTAAAGTCTCCTATTCCTTTCTATACACGCATGATTCATTCAAAATCTGGATGAAGCCAAACTCTTTGACTGCTTCATCAAATCGAATGTTCCAATTTCTAGAGGCATGTTTCACTCCATAGATTGATCTTTGGAGTTTGCAAACTAAAGCTCACTCCCACTGAATGTGAAACCTCTGGGTTGCTCCATATAAATGTCTTTATCAATGTCTCCATTGAGAAAGACAGTTTTCACATCCATTTGCCATATCTCATAGTCATAATATGCAACTATGGCAAGTATGATTCGAATAGACTTTTGCATTTCAACTGGTGAAAAAGTCTCATCAAAGTGCATCACTGGCCTTTGAGCGAATCCTTTTGCAACCAATCTTGCCTTATAGGCTATAATTCTTCCATCAACTCCAAACTTTCTCTTAAAGATCCATTTACAACCTATGGGTTTTACCCCATCAGGAAAATCAACCAAGGTCCAAATTTGGTTGGAGTTCATGAAATCCATTTCGAACTTCATTTCTTGTTTTCACTATTTAGAGTCAGACTTTGATAGTGCCTCCTTATATGTTAAAGGATCATTATCCTTTTCAGAGATTTTATGGAAAAATCCATATCATCTCTCCAACTGTCTAGTAATGCGTTCTGAACTCCTTAGAGGAGAATTTTCATGTGTATCGGAATTTGTGATTAGTTGTGGGATATCAGAGTGGGACATGGGCTCCATGGATGGCGTGGATTCTTCTTGTACTTCTTCTAGTTCTATGATCATGCCTTTCTTTCATTCTAGAAACGATTCCTCTAGAAAAGTTGCATTTCTCGAAACAAACACCTTTTGTTCAAATTGATCAATGGAAATAATATCCTGTAGATTCCTTAGGATAACCTACAAAGTAACATAAGCTAGAACAAGCTTCTAGCTTATCTCCCACTGCCCTCTTCACATAAGTAGGATAAGCCCAAATTCTTAAGTAAGAATAACTAGGGATTTTGCCATACCACATTTCATAGGGTGTTTTTGGGACTAATTTAGAGGGAGCCAGATTTAGAATCTTGGCTACACTTTCAGGGCATAACCCCAGAAAGAAAATGGTAAGTCAGTGAAACTCATCATGGAACGACCCATATCAAGTAAGGTTCGATTCCTTCTCTCAGAAACTCTATTAAGCTGAGGAGTTCCCTGAGGGGTCCACTGAGAGAAAATCTCATTATCTCTAAGATGATTAATGAATTCTTCACTAAGATACTTGCCACCTTGATCGCATCGAAGGACTTTGATCTTGTGACCAGTTTGGTTCTCAACCTCCTTTTGAAATTTTAAGAATTTCTCAAAAGATTCAGACTTATACTTCATTGAGTATACGTAACCATACCAACTAAATTCATCATAAAGGTTATTATGAAATACTGATGATTGTTCCTAGAGCTTACACTAAACATTCCACAAATATCAGAATTGATAAAATCCAAAACCTTAGAGGCACGTTCCACATTTTCTTTAAAATAAGTTATAGACATTTTTACTTTGAGACAGGATTCACAAGAATTTAACTGTTTAAGGTCATTTTCAGAGAATGTCCCTAAATTGGTTAACTTATTTTGTTCTCAGAAATATGCCCTAATCTACCGTGTCATAAGGGGCTGAAACTTTGTCATCTCTCTTATGTTTAGTCTCTCATTGAATATTCAGAATATTGGTGTTTTGAGTTAGGTAAAATCCGTTGATTAATGTACTATTTTAAATTGAAGAATTATTTCGTTTTATGAAAAATTCACCATTCTTAATATAAGTTTCATAACCTTCACAATCTAAAATTGGAACAGAAATTATATTACGAATAATGTTTGGTACATAAAGGACTTTATATAAAACTAACTCAAAACTACATAAATCTAATCTAACTGTGCCTAAAGCTCGAGCTTCACCGTTTGAGCTATCGTCGATCTTCAAGACGCATTTTTTTCCTTTGAGCTGTCGAACCTCACTTAGCATCTGTACATCATTACAAATACGAGATCCACAACCGGTATCAAGTACCTAAGAGTTAGAATTAATAGATAGATTTACTTCAACGAGAAACATACCTTTCTTTAGAGTATCCTTATACTCCTGGCAGTTTCTCCTCCAATGCCCCGATTTGCCGCAATGGAAGCAAACGTCCTCCTTCTGATCATGTTTCTTCTTTTGGGTCTTTCCCTTCATGATGCCTCCATTAGGCCTAAGGGATTTCTTCTTCTTCTTCTTTTGGAATTTCTTGCCCTTACCTTTAAAAGGCCCAGAAGAAGCACATGCAGCAGTTACCATCAAAACCTTATTGTTCTTCTTAATCGTGCTTTCAGTAGTTACAAGCTGACTAATCAGCTCCACTACATTAGCATTTGTATGATTCATGTTGAAGTTAAGGACAAAAGGGTTAAAAGATAGTCGGAGCGAGGCTAGCAAAAATCCACCGAAAGCTCATCTTGCAGTGGCATGTCTATGGATGTGAGTTTCTCAGTAAGGGCGAGAAACTTGAGTCCATATTCATGGACAGTTGAACCTTCCCTCATTCTTAAATGGAGTAATTCCTTTGAGGTGTTATACCTTGTAACGCCCGGCGCGTGACGTTACCTCCCCCGCACTAAGACCCAGACCTGGTCATGAAATGAAGGTCCAAGCCCGAATCCGAATCAAGGCGAACGGGGACACAACACATACACTCGCTAGGCTAGGCGGGACTAATCCTTGGACCACATAACCACATGCATCAGAGCACACCCAAGAATGCAGAAGCATAAAACATACAATCCATAACATAAACCGAGCCACGGGCTCCAAAATAATACAATACATAAAGCATGGCCTTCACAGCCTCAAAACATTAAATAAAAGTGCCTCAGGCGTCCAAGAGTTAAATACATAAATTAAATATGAGTGTGTGTACAATAAGTGCTAGACCTAAACAAGACACCACAAGACACGAACTCCCGTCTAGCACTCCAAAAAGGAAATCCTGCACAAAACAACTGAAACAAATTCGGGTTTAGTCTATAGGAGACTGGTGGGTATAAAACGGGGAAAAAATACATAATACGATGGAATTTAAATCACATACATGCAAGCCATAATCCCAAAAGAGGTTTTCAAAGGATTTCCCAAGTGGGTAAAGGAATAAAATCAACTAATGGGATTATAACAATCAATTTCAATTCATAAACATTCATTAGGACATAAGTGAACATGACGTAAGGCTTCAATCTCCTTTCTCCACCTCGCGTATTCATAAATCATAAATTATAAGTCTTAAATCATAAATCATTGTTCATAATTCAGTAATGATCATGCATAAATCTTTCGTGCTCATTTATAGTTCATAAATCATATCCGTTTGGGCAATCCGTGTCCCGGCCTTTCCACACGGTCTTCCTTCTCCAGGTGATGGTTGGGTGATCGGCCCAAACCATCCAATCATAGTCCAAAGGGGGTACATGAATCCCCCAGTGGCACTCAGCTCCCATTCCCCGCCAAACCTCCTGACGGGGTCCGACATCACTGCAATTGGTGGGACTAGCATGCAAGGATCACCCTCGGCCTGATGCCTCCCCGGATCATCATATCTAGTAGAAGAGAAACCCACCTTGAAGTTTACAACACAACAAGCAAGCTTCAGAAAACGGTCTTGTCTCCACTGGACCCGAATCTGTGCAAGAAAGGTGGCGTGAGACTCAAAATGACCACAAATGATGCTCGGCAATGCAATGAGTATGACATGAAATGCATAAACAATAATATCATGTCATGAGAATGTTCATGTGCACAATAAATGCCCATAAAGGCTCACACTCAAATGTTTCATTCATAAATCATGCGTTCGAATTCATTCGATTTCATAACTTTCATAAATCATTCCAATTCAATGCATAATTCTCCAAAAATAATCAAGATACGTAATTCATCAAGTATACAAGTCATAAGATTCATAAGATAGAGCACATTAAGCAATTAGGGTTCACGAACCATCACGCCAAGCATTCACTCATCAATTCAAACATTCGGGTACATAAAAGCAATAACTCCATATATCACAACAAAATGGATCAAAAATCCCACATAATTAACAAATCATACTCATATATATGCCAAGAACACATAAGGACCATGACAGGGGTGGGAAAGACCCATACAAGCGAAGAGAAGCACGAAAACAACGCACGAAAACGGCCGGAGCCTACTGTGAAGAACCAACGGCCATTGGTTTCTCTTCCTCAAATTCCAAAGGTCGTTGGTTTGAGGTAGAAGCTTCCTACTTTTCACCTGAAACCAACGGCCGTTGGTTTCCAAGGCCAGAATTCCAACGGCCATTGCAAACCCATTTCGGCCAAAAATGTATTTTTCACACCAAGTTCGGCCAAAACAAGTTTCAAACATTCAAGGACACTTCAAACTCATTCTAAACACATTAATAAAGCTATAAACTCATACATTATAATATCAAGGCATCTAAGAAATGAAAGCCACGTTCATACATCAAGAATTCATGCAAAAGTGGTCGAATGAGTTCAAGAGAGGCAAAGTGGCATTCAAGGGTGCATATTGATCCAATTAATCACATTCCAAGCATCAAGGTTCACAATCATGGATCATACATCATTAAAGCACTCATATATGAAAGGTGGGGTGAAGGGGATTAAGGGTTCAATGCATAACACCACTTGAAATTCACCACTCATGCTTGAAATAATCTATTGAGCACATATCTTGCACAAATTGAGCACCAAGTCAAGAAATCATGCATTCCCCTTCCAAAACCAACATATACATAAGAACCTAGTTCTCCCTTAATCATCCCCAAGCATGGAATTCACATATATACCACAAGGAACATCAAGTATCATCATATATGTACATAGGTTCAAGGAAATGCAAGGAAACACAAGAATTCCCCAAATTCTCGCAAACCCATCAAGAACATTCAAGGAATATTCTTCTACATTCAAGACCAAAGGAAAAAAGTCAAAGAAATCATAAATATACTTCAAAAATAACAAGGAAGCAAGGAAATCCCATCAATGTTCATGGAGATACAAGAAACACAAATTTCCCAAAAACCTAACTTTTCCCCCAATTTCCAGTCATGCTTAAAATCATGGAGAATGCTTGCAATAGATACATGGAAATGATCACAAGAATGCAAGGAGTTCAAATATTCCATTACCTTCAAGAGTTATGCAAGAAAAATGAGGGTTCTTGAGCTTTGGGGTGGCTTCAATGGAGTCTTAAGGGTTGGAGCTTCCTTTCTCTTTTCTTGTTGGAGAAGATGAGATATTGTTGTTGAGGAGAGGAGTGTGGATCGGTGGGGTAGGTGATGATGAAGGGGAGAGAGTGTAACTCAAGTGGGCTAGGTTTAGGTCTAGGGTATAGGTGTGTAGAATAGGTACGTGGGTCTTTTTGTTTCAATTGTGTTTGTTTAATGCATAAGGGGCTCATTTCGGTCGTAATTCGGAGGTCTTAGAAATTTTATAAAAATAAGAGGATGGTCCCATCGAGTCTAAATCACCGATTTGAGCTCAATGGAGGTGACGAAATTCGAATTCGAATTCCCTAGCTCAAGATATGTCGACCGGACCAAAATGTGCACTAATTGCTCGTTAGACTCCATTTTGGTCACATAAATGAAATACAATGCAATAACACATCATACAAGACCAAAAATATGAAACGAGCACATTCACAAGTTCATAACACATAAATCTTAGACATATTCAAGTTTCACGAAATTCAGAAAACGGGTCACTTACGCACCAAGAGCAATTAATTCACTTAAGAGCATGAAGTTCAAATAATCATATAGGTTCAAATATTCAAAGATATTCCAAAGATTTCACATTAAGGCAATTTAATAAAGGAAATTAAATATAAAACACATTTATAAATAATTAATTTGCGCATGTTGGTAAACACATACGTCATACCTGTACGGCCGAAAAGTCGTGGCGTTACATACCTTGTAACACGCTCATGAGGGCGGTAAAGTTGCTCTAAGTGGTCATGAATCTCCCAAGCGAATTCCATAGACTCATGTGGCCTTTGCATATCTGGAGACATGTTAGACAACATAAGACAACAGGCTTGGAGGTTATCATCTTTCAATTTTTAGATCGCATCCCGCTCGGCCCGGGTCGGAGCCTCCCCTTCAGGAACGGGCTCCGCCCCTAAAAGAGAACATGAGTTCTCTTTTTGAAATCTAAAATGATTTTCAGATTCCTAAGCCAATCAGAATAGTTGGGACCTGTCAACTTGTTCGACTCAAAGATCGATACAAGAGGGTTTTTTGTTGTCATTTCAAAACACGTAGAGAATCACATAATCTACGACATAAATGGTAAAACAGAAAACTAAGTGAGCATGCTGAATTATAATGATATACATGAGATTAGGTCTTTAATCTAGTGTAGCTCCGACTATTTTTAAAAGATCTATAATTCTCAAAGATCTTAGAGGAAACTCGTTTTCCCAATGGGTACTAAGATCTCTAGCACTTTACCTCAAACCCACAACTCGTGGACATTCAAAATAAAGCCTAAGGTGGGTACACTTTACCAATTCTAACTCGTTGGAACTCTTAGTAATGTCTTTTGAATCACCTATCTTTCAATATGGACCCACGACTTGTACGACATCCATATTTACTTAGGCGTTAAGCTTGACCCTTCAATCATAAGATCATGATTAAAACTTAGTTCGATTGACCCATGACTCGTGGACATCGCCCTAGCTAAAATTAACCACGAAATATTGACCATTAAAATGATCAATCAGGTAACTAAGAATAAATAGGTTTCACTAGCTATCCTACGACTCGCGGCGAATAACTAGCTTTCCCTATTAAACTTAAAACCTATTGATGGAATACTAGAAGTTTAGTTCAAAGTTTGCACCTCAAATTAAACACCTATTTTCAAAATTAGCTTAATATTTTTATGGGAATTTTCAATTTAACCAGAGAGTTGCCCAGTTTTACCTCACCAACATATATGCTATCCATTTTATTAGTCTTGATTAATGCAAGTACAACTTAAATGCATTTCACACAAGCACATTGCAGATAACATGTCCTAGCATGATACTAACATGAGATGATCATGGGTCTATCCTATCTTATGCATGATATGTGGGAGCCACTCCACAATCACAAGTTCTAGCATACATGCCACATAAACAGTTTATATCACATAAGGGAATTGATAACAAAATGCATGCCCTATCTATTACATTAATAGAAACCCTCCCTAACATTTTGGAGGGCCTTCACTTATGGCCTCCTTGTTACTTGAATGTGGTCCATCTTACTCCGTGGGTGCATTGTCTCCAAAATGAAAATAAAACCTCACCACCTAAATCTACTCTCAAATTACAATAAAAGAAAAATACATAAAGTAATAAGGCTCAATCTTCATATTGGCCTTAGATAATTACACGGGGCATACCCCCGCCTCAAAAACAGTAAAATGAAAAGCCACATAATACATCACATAATAGTACGTAGGGCACGACCCCAATTGAAATTGTGCAACTAGGGCTCATAGACCCAAATGTAAATCATCCATGTGCATAAATATAAAACATATGTAACACTGAAACCCATGATCATCTAGCATGCTTAATTGCAAGAATTTAAATTTACCCATAAATTAAAATTTCCGTTTCAAGCCCTAATGACTTAAAGCATGACTTAGATGCAAATCTTGTTCAAGAATCTTTTCTACAAAACCCAAAAAACTTAACCAATAAAATTCCAATTAATTTTTTAAAATTAATAATTTTATTTTAATATTTTCACAAAATAAATATTGTAATTTTCCCAAAATTTTAAATCAATTTTAATTTCTCAAGATCCCAATTTAATAATTATTTCAAAAATAATTTAAATTTTAATTAAACAAATTTTACAGAAAAATTAAACCGGGATTTCAAGGACTGAAAATACGAAACGCTAAAAACCATGAAACCTTAGCCCGGAACGCCCCGGAGCTGCAAGGCCATACCGCTCGCATCGCCCGCACACCACGTGCGGCAGTGTTCGGCTAGGGCATCCTTGCCAGATACTATGCGAATAGCGTCGGGCGGGCTCGCATGCTGATATGCGAGGTGACTACGTGTATCGTTACCCGCTCCTAGGCGAGGTGGGCTGTGATGGTGCGCGGGGTTGGAGTGTGCTACACATTGGGACGTCCCGACCTTGCATGTTCGTTTACTAATCTGTTTTCATATCTCAGGTTTTCAAAACCAGATTTAATCCAAAATTAAAAATTCGATTTAGACAGTTTCAATTTAAAACAGTTTCTCAGAAACTTTCAGAAAAAAACACAGTTTTGCTTTTTAGGCTTTCTAAAACAACTCAGGATTACTCAAATTCGCATCTAAGCCAAAGAATTTCTGCCAAATTCAGTTTAAGGAGCCGAATCGGAAATAAGCGTTATGAGGTGGCTCTGATACCACTTATTGGAAAAATGAATCAAAAAAGCAATGAATTTTAAAAAATAAAGTTTCCAACGAAGCAAGATCGGATTCGTAATTCTTATCCCCAAATTCGTAAGGAACAAGAACTTACTGTTAATAAGTTCTTTCTTGAAACGTTCTAGTCGACCAAGAACGAACTTCATGCGGCTTGACCCCAAAATAAGCTCCTTCAAATCTTTCAAGACTCCATATAAGCAACCCTCTAGAGAAATAGTCCACCAACCGCGACCACGATCTGAACTTGGAGGATGCTAGTGTTGTATTCGGTATTTAGGCCCTAAGGGATTTTGTGCATATTTATTGGAGAAAGAAATTTCTAGATTATTCTCTCATGGGGTTCGAACCCCATCCATATATAGTTAGGGGTTCGAACCCCTTGTCCTTATTCGGATAGGATTAATTCCCTATGCTACTTAGATTCTTGCTTGGAGACTAGGTCTCTTACTTTGACCAAAAGTCCTTCTTTTGACCAACTTATTAAAACAAGAATAATATCTAACTCATATTTTATTTCACTTTATTTATTTAATAATAAATAACTTGAAGGCTAATAATTAATTAATTAATTATTAGTTATTTATTAGACTTTTATTCTCCATAATAAGACTTTAATATTAATTCAAAATTAAATCAAAGTTCATTAAATAATTAATATTTAATTATTTAATATACACGTATATATAACTACACGTGTCATACATGTCATCCACATGTGTGGTTTCACACGTGTGGACCCCACTAATTTTGATCAACTCGTTTAATCAAATTCAAGCCTTAACCCACGTGACCGGGTTGTTATGTGTGACCTTCTAGGTTCTTAATTCAATTAGCAGTGACCCTAATCAATTAATTTAGTAATTAATTAATCAGTCCACAGATTAAACGGCCATAGTCTAGCAACAGGTGTTTAACCCTATTTGAATAAGAAAGTCTCGATTCGACAGAACCTTTAAGTCATTGATTCATGTAAGATACAATCCTCCAACATTCCATCTCTCAACTAAGATCTAGGGCAAGGGAATAATTAGAACCCTAATAATCTTCGTCTTAAAGCTAATTGCATTTCATATCCATTTGATCTCAATCCAAGAAACTCTTATCTTGATGTCTTGATCTACTGCCTTGGCCAAGAGATCAACTTGCTGATGCAAGTGTAGGTCCTTCATCAATTCTCATATACTGTCGTGTGCCATTTGTGTAACCCCATTAAGCCTTGAATCGGTTGTCTAAAGTGACGCCCTTTAAGACTTACACCTAAGATTACAGAGTTAACTCGCAAAGCATCAATGAAACCTCAATTCTAAGCATCAATTAATCACATCAATGACTCGTGAGATATTTCCTAATCTGAAAGTTTCCATTTCCTAAAATAGAAACTTCCTTTCTCATTTAGGAATCTTCTCACACGGGGCACCTCAGTGTTCCTACTTTGAAAAAGTAAGCACCCCCATGTATCACGCACGTATCAACACAACAACGATGGCCACTTCCTCTTACGTTTGCCACCATTGTGGCAAGAAAAGACAATGGAAAGGAACTGCCAAGAGTACAAGGATACTCTAAAGAAAGATGCGTTTATTGTTGAAGTAAATCTATCTATTGATTCTAATTCTTGGGTACTTGAAGAAGAAAAAAGATTTTGAAGAAGGTTGAAAAATATAGAGGTTTCTACAGATGGTGCCAAACAGATGACGTCTAAAACTAGTTGTGTAACACCCAAACGTGGATGCCACATCCCCTGCACTGTAATCCAAATTCAGTCGAGTAATGATGCCCAAGCTTGAATTCGAACTACAGCGAATGGGGACAACACACACGCTAGGCTAGGCGGACTGAACGACGTAAATAACAAACAGAGAGCGCGGAAGCAATTTAAACATCAAACATCAACATAAGTAGCGGACGCGAATTCATAAAACATCCAACATAGTCAATAAACGCCCCATAGGGCCAAATATAAATCCTACACAACACAGGGCCAACATATGCGCCTTACATGGCTCAATAGTAATAACAATATCTAGAGCTGAAAGTAAATAAAGTAAAGTGCAACAGTACATAAGTCTCGAAATGTAAGGTACAGATAAAGAGATGTAACAGACTCTAACTACGAGCAAATGTAGACCAAGACTCAATTTTGCATTGCATAAAAGAAAAGACCTGTAACTGAAAGATAAAAATGAGGTGGGCTAACGCACACCCACAATATAAATATATAGAGCAAAGCATATAACAGAAGGGTGAACTCATGAACCGGGGCTAGGGTTTTAAATACCAAAACAGTTGGAAAATACGTAAAATAGATATAAGTTCGCAAACAAGTTAAAAGATCCTATAGCGTTTCATCATTTCCAAACAGACAGAACAGAATCGCTCGGCGAGTACGAGCTTCCAACCAATAACGCCTCAGAACAGAACAGAACCAAAACATAACACAATCCAACCGTAACGCCAAGATGACAGAAAGAGCTGGCTGGCTCAATCCATCCAAACAGGCAGACTCACAAGGGGTTGCAAACCCATAAGTGACCTATCTGGCCCTTGGGCCGAAGGCTCAAGATACACCACCTTCCCTACAACACGGGTTGTATGGAAGCATCTCAAATGGAACTACGTACATAGTTAAACCCTGATGGCCCTTGCCATCCCAAGAGCTCCATTACCTGCAGCTCCTCGGATTCACAAACAGATACCAATATTTCATGGTCAAACCTCGCTTAACAGAACTAGAAGAGAACATAACAGATTTCCAGAAAGGTTTACATATACCTTTATAATAGTTTCCCAAAACCAATGGTGGTTCACAAGATTATAATCATAACATATCCGACAGTTAGTAGATCATAATATAGTATACTCGCATGCAGAGGGTGGAAAACAGCATATAAAGGTCATAGGTCGCACTATACAAAACCTAAACCTCACCTTGAAAGAGTAGAGTCTGATAGTGTGTAGGGCCAAACACTCAAACCTCGGGCTCACCCGATTCCTCAAACTCTGAACAAAAATAACAAAAACTAACTTAGACTCTATATGAACCACAAAGACGCACGGCGTGCAAGTATGAATGAGATGTGATATAAATATGAGATGAACAAGTTGGTCACATTGCATAACTTCACGTAAATCACCAAATCATGCCTAAAATTTAAATAACAAGGTTTAGAAATGCATTAGAATCAATATCAAAGCATGTAAGTCATGGATAACTCAAACAAATCAAACATATGCGAAAATGAAGGGCAAAACAACATACAGGAGGTCAGAACGACCATTTCCACACCCAAAAAGGTATGGGAACGGTCTTTCCCACCCAAATCGCAAGCGAAAATGGGAACGGCCGTTCTGAGGCTCGGGCTGACGTTACCACAGGCTGGAGTAGTCATTTCGGCTCCAAGGCCAAAATGGGAAAGGTCGTTCCGGGCCCAGAACTGGGACTGTTCATCTTCTTCGCGAACCACTCTCGGGAAAACCCATCCATGGCTTCCCAATGTAGGTTTTATCCCCAAAACACCAACAAATCAACACCATAAACACATATGTAAACATATAAAGCATGCTAGACACGTAGAGATCAAATTCCCAAAGTTTTAGAATAGTTTTGCCCCAAAATTCCCAAGCCCAAATTTCATGAAATTCAAGCATTAAGCCATGGATTCAATCAAATCAAAGCTCTAAACATGAATTTGCAGCAACTAAGGCACATAGAGAATATCCCAAACATCAAAACATGCTCAATAATCCATCAATTTCATCATATTACCAAGTTGGGGGCTTAAATTCCATTTTCACATGATTTCTCTAATCAACCAAAACTCAAACATAAACATGAATCAAATAGGTAAATAAACACGAAATTAACCTTGAATCTCAAATGGAAGAAGAAACAAGAGATACGAGCTCTTGAAAGAAGATTGGTCTCTTGACTTGATCTCCTATTGAAGCTCTTCCTTGTCTCTCCCTTTGTGAGGCTTGATGAGATTGAAATGAAATGAGGGAGAAAGCGGATCTAGGATATTTATGTCGTAGCTAGGTTCCGATTTTAGGTCAAAGTTAAGAATCGGTCTAAATGATTCCCGAGTTTAAATGAACCGAATATTAGAAAGTTTTAGATTATGAAATAAATTCTGATGGGCCCAAATTTATGAAATGAACCCAATGACGGTGTTGGAATTCATAATCAAATTCTCGAGCTCGTATCGGTCCGAACGACTCCAAAACCAACCTAATTAAAATTAGGCCCACATCACAAATAGGCCTAAGTCCAATTTCACGTTAAAGCCCAACAATTAGATTTATTTCCAAGGTTGTCATGCAAGAATTCATATTTTATCTTTTCTCATTTTAACCCAATTAATCACGTAGTCAATTAAGGTTGGATATATCACATAATTGCATAAATTAAACTCTCTCGTGATGCAAACCTGTATGGTGTAGCGAACGGGGCGTCACAGGTTGTCTTAGAATGGATGGAGTGGCTCCAAATCTCCAATAAATCAACCAAAAGGTAGGTTCTTCGACTTTCTAAGAGCAACAACGTAAGAATGCTAGGTAGGAGTTGTTTCTTGCGTAAGTACTCTGACGCTCAAAACAGTGCGATTGTCTTAGGTGGGGAAAGAGATGATCGAAAAATTGGACAAAGTTTTAGTATGTAGAACTATGTGTCCTCAAGTTTAGAAAGAAAAATAGCATATATACTGTTCGGATTAGGGTTTTGCATGGTTATCGCCGGATCGTGTGTCAGAAGGTTGAGAGACGTGTGACCATTGGTAACTGCCACACGTGAGGTCTAAATGTACTCCAACTCGACCTTGAGGGAGCTTATTGAAGGAAGTCGAACATGTCATAGACAAGGCGATGCTCTAACTCACCTTGAGGGAAAATGTTGAGGAAAATCGAGCTTGCCATTGGCCGAGTGAACGAGCATTAGATAAAAGTGCTATGTTGGGTAGTTGAGTGTGCTTAGCTTGATCTAGGGGGAGCCCCTTAAGGGGAGCGGAACACATTATAGCCTAAGTTAGAGAACACGCATTAGGGAACCCATAATGAGGAAGTGCGCATTAGGGAGCCGCTATGGGGGAATACGTTTAGGAAACACGCAATGAGGGAACATGTATTAAGGTACCCCCCAATGAGGGAACGCGCGTTAGGGAACCCGTAATATGGGAACATGTGTTAGGAATGAGCAGGGAGTGCTTGAGCGCAAAAAGGGAGTGATACTTGAGCCTAAAAGGGAGCACGATACTTTAGTGCTAGGAGGGAACACATAAAGGGGAACATTAAAGGGGAATATGATGTTTAGCACTAGGGAAGAGTGCATAAGAGGGAGTGCGATACTTGAGTGTTAGAAGGGAGCACATAAATGGGAATGCAATGGGAACATGATGTTTGGGCCCTAGAGGAGAGCGCATAAGAGGCAATGCAATGCCTGAGCCTTGAAGCGGAACTCAATGCTTGAGCGCTACAAGAGAATGCGTAAAAAAAGGAAAATGCAAGGCTTGAGCTCCAAATGGTATCGCTATGCTTGAGAGTTAGAGCGGAGCGCATAAAAGGGAAAAACGACAGGGGAACGTGATGCTTGAGTACTAAAGTGTGAACCGGTCACTAGCTTATTTTGTTGGCACTATGATCAGTGACGGACCCACTCAAGGAAAGGGGGGGGGTGCTTAGGCGATATATATTATGTTGGGTATAACTCAAGTCTGAACTCAAATACGAAAATAATAGAAAGTGTATTATTTTTGTTATGATGCTCCAAACACTTCAGGAAAAAAATCAATGTATTGTGTTATTATGTAAGAAAAAATTAGTGTGGTGTATCTTATTGTATAGATAATGTATCATATAATACTAGAGAGATAAATTATTTCGCATCACGTGAGTAATTTTTATTAAAACTTAATTCTGTCTGAATTAATATTAAAAAATTCTAATTTCCAACACATATTATCTTAATAAAATGTTTTGAATTCGAATTTAATTTCAAATAAAAAACATTTAATAGTTCTTTTATTCAACTATCCATACTTTAACTTATAGTTTACCAAAATGATTAATTAGTATACTCGATAATGATAATGGATATTTTAATCCTGAAATAAATTATAATTTTTTTATATATGACCATATTAGTATCTATACATGAGGAGTTTAGTTTCAGAAAAAATGGCAGATGAAATTAAAAAGATGACGAATTGTTAAAAATAATTATGATCTTTGAGTTTTAGCGTCTCATAAAAATTGTAAAAACATCCTATGTAATTTGAATATTTAATTAATTTTAAATAATAATAATAATAATAATAATAATAATAATAATAATTATAATTATTATATTCAAGTCCAAAAATTTTTAGCCACCGCGTGTTGAGAAATCCTAAATTCGTCGCCGTGATAATTAATGATATTCATTGCAATAGTATTTGACAGATATAATATGAGAAAGTTAAAAGATGGAACTAATAAACAAGAAGATGCATAAATTACCACAAACCTTTTTTTTTTTTTGGTCGATATTACCACAAACATTAGCTCTTAACAAACTCTATCGATTAAATCGGAGACAATTTGTGTGCAAGGGACGCCCAAGACGTTTATTTTAGGGATATAACCCTCAATTTCTTTTTATTTTCTTAATTATCTAATGTGGTTTTTTTTATTTCTTTAATATTATATCGATAATCACGTCATATCTTTCAGATCAAACCCTATTTATTTCTTCTCTCCTTTTTCTTTTCTCTGACGTTCATCAATGATGAATTGGATGGATCAGAACTACTCGCCTTCTCGTTGATGTCATCTTCTAGCCTTGTAGATAAAGATAATCGAATGAAACACTTTTCTTCTCCCCTTTTTTCATCTCGATCTTCAAGAATTTCGAAGATCCAATGCTCGATCTTCATAGAATTTTGTCTCGATCTTCAAAATTCTATGAAGATGGAACACTCGATCTTCAAGTGGTATGAAGATCAAGCACTCGATTATGAAGATCAAGGTAAATAAAAATAATAAAAGAAATAAAGAGAAAAAAAGAATTAAAGAAAATAAAGAAAAAAATAAAAGGAAAAAAAAATAAAGATGGACATTTTTCGATCTCTAGATCGACAAATATCGATTTAAGAAATAAAAATCTTAAAGATCGACATTTGTCGATCTCTAGATCAAAAAATGTCGATTTAAACACGTGAAAAATAATTATATTTAATATTTATTTTATTATACATAATTCAAAAAAGGGTTATATAATAGAATAAAAACTTAAAAACTTGGGATTAGTTAACTAAAAAAAAGACTTGGGTGATGGGCCCAAAATACGCTCGGGTTAATCTTGATACACGTGTAGGTGAAGCACGTGAATGACACACGGATGATGGGGCTTAGACGCTCGCAGAAATGGGCCCTCAAAAAAAAGCAAGCCCATCTGCTAAGCCCTATTCTCTGAGGCCTATACACAAAGGCCCACTCCTCGAGCGCGGAATTTCCTTAATCCATCTGACGCGCTCGCATCACGACCCTAGCGAGTCATCAACTACTCTTATATATCCGCCCCATCTCACACAGGGGTTCCCCTCGAAGATGCTTACAATTCACATGGGATATAATTTACCTGAGCGTCCCAGCGCTCGGACCTATCCCATAACTGTCTCTGACACATGGTAATGCACGCACCCATTTCTGACATCTACTACCACCTACCCATAGGATCTTTCAGGAATGTCACTGCCAAACCACTACATGACGCCACGTGTCTAGGGCAATATTAATTTTGGTATCACTTGGTATCATTTACCAATTGCCCTCACCCTCAACCTATAAATAAGCAGAGTTCACACTCTCTTTACCAAGTCATCTTCTATAGAGATACTCAGCTCTATTTCTCGAATCCACCATTGAATGTTGTACCCTCTCTCGATGTTAGCCTAGCTTGGAGAATCCACCTCTCCCGTTTCGATACACCTTCTTCGCCGGAGCCTTGCCTCCTACGGTGGTTTTACTCATTTACAAGTATTTAGCGGTGGTTAACATCATTCCGGATAAAAATCTCATCATTAGGCGTCCCTTTTAACCAAATGCCCCATTAAATAACCGGCCTAAATATTTGTTAAAATTGAAAAACATATTAAGCACAAAGTAAACATTTGTTTTAATTAATTTAGAAAATAAAAAATAAAAACAAAACAACAAAACACTTTATTACCTAGAATTGAGTTGGTCCAAGCATAATCACCATAAGCTTTTGATTTTGATACGAACCCTTCTCGGGAAAATCCAAGGGAAGTGAATTGACTAGCAATTCTTACCGTCACTTTTATTTATTATTTCTTGTTTTTAAATTTTTTTATTCTGCCCCCTTTTAGACAATTCTTTATTTGGTCTTTTATAATTATTGGGCAAAGTCACGAAGACCTGGCGTAGGGCAAGGGGCTGCACGTATGACGCCTGCATCTAATATCATATAGGCATAATCGAATAGTTGATGTTCGAAATATCTATATACTATTTGTATTTGTTTATAAATATCTAAAAGACTAATTATATTTAACCCTCTGTAAAGTTTTGAATTTATAATTGAATCTGTTAGTAATTTTATTATATTTTGACTCTTTCTATAACTTATATCAAATTAATTTGTTGTTAAATTTAGGGTGGCATCTAGATTTTGAAAGCTGAATTTTTTATTTTACCTTTATCTTAATAGGTATTTTTTATACTAAATTTATCCTAAATTTAAGGTAAGTGTAAAACAAGAAATTTAAATTTCAAAATCTATAACATCACCCTAAATTTAACGGAAAACTGATCTGAAGTAATTTGTAATTTTTAGAAGGGACCACAATGTAATAAAATGACTAATATGGGCCCAATTATAATATCTAAGACTCTAAAAGGTGCTAAATATAATTAACTCAATATCTGAATTATAAATGAAAAAAATACAAACAATAAGTGTTAAATACTTAGTTGTGGGAGAAAATTTAGTTTACTTCCCAATGCTAAAACTTTTAGTATTAACTCTCTATTTTTTAATTTTAATTTTTTTAAAAATGGAAGAGAACGCTCCTCCCCCCTCCACTGAAGACACTGACCAAGTGAGAAGAAGCAACATGAAACCCAAATCAGGTAACGACACATCCTTGGAGAACGATGATGAAATGGATGATATATCTGTGTCTTTACTGGGAAGTCCCTCACCGAAGAAGCTTTCTTATGCTGCCACTTTGCTTGGACGACAGGAAGATGATTACCTCAAATTCAAGGAGGAAGAATTACCGGACCTTGATAAAGTTCGAATTGATGAGCCTACCCCAGACTATCCTTATCCAAAGATTACGCTTTCGGATGAATACATAAAAGAGATCCAATGCCCCTGGCGGAATGCCATTATTCTCCGCATTTTGGGACGAAATATGAACATTCATCTGCTATCAACACGGATTGATAGGATGTGGCAGCTAAAAGTGGAATTTAACCTCCTTGAGTTGGGGAATGGTTGCTATATGCTCAAAATACATGATGCAGAAAAGGCTACGTCAATACTCAAAGGAGGGCCATGGGTCATAGGCGGTAACTACAAAGTAGTGTGCAAATGGATCCCGCAATTCAATGCAGCAACCGATAGGATTACCACTACGATATCATGGGTCAGAATTCTTGGCCTGGCTACCAAATATTACAAGGAACCAATCCTCTATGGGATAGCGATGGCCATAGGGAGTCCAGTTAAGATTGATAGAAACACGTATTTTAGTGTAAAGGGGAAATATGCACGAGGTTGTGTTGAGATCAACCTCGAGAAGCCTTTACACAGTGGCGTTAACGTGGAGGTCGGCTCCTCGCTGTGGAATATGAGAAGCTACCCTCGATATGCTTTCACTGTGGTCGTGTTGGCTATCGGATCGGGAATTGCCCAAATAAACCCCCATCCAAAGCTAACAATACGGTAATAGAACAACATCCGGGTAGTAGTGTTGAAGTTACCAAACCCTCAGCTCAGGATGACAGTCCCACATTTGGTTCTTGGATGCTAGCCAAACATGGTGGGAAATCGAACAACAAAAGTTCGAGTGCCCGAACTCGACAGCATGCTCCGACCGGCGCTAATACCGAAAATTGTCGAACATCAGTGAGAAAGTCAGCCGACAACCAGCACTCGGGGGGAACAGAAACGTGCATCCTACGTGCTTGAACCGTTTTGAAATGTTCAATAATCCCCTTATGGTGGAAACGAAAATCTTGGAGGAACAAATCCCTATAGCCCGGGTAACGGAAGACACAAGTCAACCTTTCTATTCAAAAACTCCAAAAGACGCTTCTACCAATGAGTGGATAACTAAGGAAACTTCTGTAAACTTTGGCCCAATCTTAAATCAAACGTCATCTATTGAGACGCAACCAATTGAGTTGCATAAGAAAACTACAGAATCGAATCTAGGCATCTCCCAAAGATCTCGGCCCAGGAAAAAATCGAACAGAAAACCGAGTTCGCTAACACTTCGGACCCAAGCTAACACCTGGACGCGACGCAAGCCTCTGCAGAAACTCAACCCTAATCTGCTGGCAGAAGCTGTGCATGAGATCACTATCGGGTCTAAGCAGGAAGAACATCACCGCAACCTAAACACTCATGGCAGAAATGTTCAAAGTGGCATTTGAGAACTTGACCCTAATGGAGATGGAGATACAGGCGACCCTCGTTCAGTTGGCCAACTAAGAGCTCATCTACCAGGTGGAGGCGGAGTTAATAGAGAACGAAGTTCAGTGGCATCGCTCCCTGATGCTAGAGTTAATCATGCAAGTATGTCAGGTTGACAACCTAACCCCCTAAGTATACCCATAAAGATCTTATCTTGGAATTATAACGGCACCGAAAATGACATTTTCAGGCACACCTTGTGTGATCTTATACGGGACTATAAACCAAACATTATGTTCTTTCTTCAAACCAGAGTGTCGGCGGTACGGGCAGAAGAAGTATCCTGAAACCTTGGGTTTAGTAATGTTTGTCGGGCTCCAATTCAAGGACGAGAGAGAGGCATCTAGATGTTATGGAATCAAGATAACATTCAAGTGGAGATTTTAGAAGTCACGTAACAATTGATTCATGCTCGAATTGGATCCCGCACCAATCATGATTGGTGCTGTATAGGAGTTTACGCTAGCCCCAATCGGCGGAAGTGAGAGGAGTTGTGGAATGAACTTCGTCGTATCCACACAGCAAACCCTCGACCTAGGCTTCTCACTGGGGATTTTAATGACATAAAGACACCTAGTGAGAAGAGTACGGGTCGGGCAACGTCATGGAGAAGATGTGAGAAATTCTCAGAAGCAATTGATAGTTGTGATTTAATAGACCTTGATACCAAAGGCCCCCGTTTCACTTGGTCGGGGACGGTTAATGGAGGGGTGAGGGTGAAAGAGAAGTTAGAAAGGGCACTAACAACTCTGCACTAGACCACCCTCTTCCCTGATTGTGTAGTCAGAGTCCTTCCTAGAACTTACTTTAATCACAATCCTATTTTAACTGATATAGAGGGGGCCGTGACTCTTAATCAAAATAGGCCTTTCCGCTTCGAGGCTGCTTGGATCTCCCATCCGGATTATGGTATAATGGTGGAAAAACGTTGGAACACCAATCGAAATGTGATGGAGATTTGCCACGCTTTGTAAGATGAGTTACGGGAATGGAACAAAAAGGTTTTTGGCAACATCTTCAGAAACAAACTCCTGCTTAAAGCTCGTATAGGTGTTATCCAGAGAATTCCTAAAGAAAAGCTATATGAAAAGCTTAGATGTCTGGAAACCGACCTCATTTGTGAGTTTAATGAGGTATTGAAACAGAAGGAAACACTATGGTTTCAGAAGTCAAGAGTGAACTGGCTGAGATTGGGGGATAGCAACACTCGGTTTTTCTATATTTCAACCATTACTCGTTGAAGAAGGAACAAAATCTTAACTATCTAGTTGGATAATGAATGGTGCAGCAACCTGGAGAAACTGCAAAATCATGTCCAGGAGTTTTTTACAGATCTACTTGCCCCGGTGGTTCTTAATACGGGACATATATTGCCCATAAACAAATTTGAGAGACAACTCAGCGAGAGGGAAGTGGAAACCAGGAGTAGGCCTTTCACTAAAGATGAGCTGCATGGAGTACTCAAGTTCATGAGTGCTTACAAATCACTAGGCCCAGATGGTTATCAGGCTATTTTCTACCAAAAATATTGGAACAGATAAGTTGTTTGATTACATAAACTCCTGATTCACTGAGCAAAAAATTCCGACAGAAATGGGAGAGGCATTTATTTGTCTGGTCCACAAGAATGAGTCTCCTAAGGTTGCTAGTGAGTTCCGCCCAATCGCGCTCCTTAATGTTACACTTAAATTGATGATAAAGGTACTTGTGCACTGTATCAAACCATTTATTTCAGAGATTATCGGCCTCTTCAGAGCTCCTGATACCAGGAAGGACGAAACACGATAATATACTCACGCTGAAAGAATTGGTACACTCCATGTCCCAGACAAAAAGCAAATGAGGTAGCATGTTGCTGAAATTAGTCCTCGAAAAGGCCTATGATAAAATTAGTTGGACGTTTCTTCAAGAAACCCTGGCTTTATTCAATTTTTCAGAGGCTGCTGTGGAGCTCATCATGTGTAGTGTGATGAGAGTTAGACCTCGATTGCTATAGAATGAGGAACCACTAGAAGTTATCACCCCTACTTGTGAGATACGGTAGGGGGACCCGCTTTCGCCTTATCTCTTTGTCCTTTGCATGGAATGCTTGAGTTATTTGATTGAGCAAGCGGTGTCCGCAAAAGAATGGATCCCGGTTGGAACTTGTCGTCGTGGGCCGAAAATTAGCCATCTCCTTTTTGCGATGATTTGTACTTGCGGCGACAGCTTCCATGAGGAATACAGCAACCATTAGTCGTATTTTAGCAAATTTCTATGCTTCTGGGCTTCGAATAAGACTTCAAAAGTCTAAAGTCTGGTTTTCGCCATCAACTAATCAAGAGGGAAGGGTCGAAATTGCCAATGTGATGTGTATTGGTGAAATGCAGAATATTGGGAAGTACTTAGGTGTTAATCTTAGTGATGGAAGTCATTCTAATGCAATTTATACGGAATGCATCGAACGTGTTCAGAAACGGCTTTCACAATGGAAAGCTAAAACACTAATTCTCACCGAACGGTTGACTCTCATTCAATCGGTCACCGTGGCCATTTCGGTTTATCAAATGCATACTGCATGGTTCCCTAAACGCGATTGCGAGAAGTTGGACCAACTCAACCGGAATTTCTTATGGTCATCGGACTCGGAGAAACGTAAAACTCACTTGGTTGGTTGGAACAAAGTTATACGGAAAACGGAAGAGGGCGGTCTCGGCATCAAAAAGGCCTATAAAAGCAATATCAGTTTGTTGGCTAAATCAGGTTGGAGGATTTTGAAGAATAAAGACAGCATCTGGGCCAACTTTTTTCGAGCTAAATATCTTTCGGGGGTAATATTCTTATGATGACTCCCAAGCCAGCAACATCCACTCTCTGGAAAGGTATTGTGAAAAGCTTAAAAAGCATGTAGCACAAAATTGGATGGCGCGTGAGGGATGGCACAGAAATTAAACTGTGGGATGATATTTGGAGTGATGCAGGACCTCTAAGAAATCATGTACAGGGGCAAATACATGAGTTTGAAAGGAACTCGAAAGTAGATATAAGAGGCGATACGGGCTACTGGAATGTAAATCTCCTGCAGACGTCCCTATCGGAGGCTGCTATACAGTAGCTACTGAAAGTCCCTTCCTCCACTTAAGGGAATTTACAGGACACATATATGACACTCCGATCTTTCGACGGCGCCGGTTTGATGTATGTGTTATTAATTACGCAAATTAAATTCCTTTATCAATGCTTTTATATGATTTAATTGATTATTCTTTGCATTCTTTATATTTGAGATTATTTGAATAAGTGATTTGATCGAACTATTTGAACGTTTGAATAACTTGAGCATTAATGATGTGATTGGGTGCCGATTCTTTGCTTATTGGATTTGGAATTTGGTGAAATTTGAGTATGTGATTGTTATATGTATTATGAGAGTGTGCATATGTTCGTGTGGCACTTTGGAATTAATTTGTCATGCAAACTCATTCCATTCTAAGTTAGTGATGAAAAGGGGGTTAACGAGCACTTAACATACCTTTCGTTCCGGCATGCACATCTTGAGCTTGGGAATTCGGATTCGAATTCCGTCACCTCCATTGAACTCGAATCGACGATTTGGACTAGATGGGACTAGCCTCCTATTTTTCTAAAATTGTTCAGACCCTCAAAATTTACCCAGAACTCAATCGAGCCCCTAGATCTTGGCTAAAATAACCCTCTTACTAAAAATGGCTTATCTCTATCATTTTAAGTCCAAATTGGGTGTTTTAAGGACCCACACACTCCTTATTTCATACCCTATCAGCTATAACACATTTAATTCCAAAATTAATCACCAAAGTCAGGGAAATAAGCAGCAAACAGAACCCTTTTTGCCTTAAATGACAATAAATGAACCAAAAGGGCCCGCTTACCAACTATACACACCTAATACCCTATACCACCACCCTAGCCCCACTTGGAATCACTCTCTCCCTCCCCCATCAGATCCCACACGCACCACACTCCTCTCCCACACCAAATCATTTCAATTTTCAAGCAAAGAGAAGAGAAAGAAGAAGCTCCATCTCCAACCTCCATTGTTGCCCACCTCAAGCTCAAGACACCCATTTTTCTTGCATAAATCTTGAAGGTAATTACATATTTGAATTCCTTGTATTCTTGTTCATCATATATGGTAAATTTGGCATGATTTCTCCATGGATTAAGCATGAAGGGAATATGGGTGAAAATGAGAGTTTTGCGTAATAAACTTTAGCTCTTGCATATGTTTGGACTTTGATGGGATTTTATTGGTTTCTTGATGTTTCTTGGAGTGTTTTATGATTATATGGATCTGTTTATCTTGGTAGTTGGGTGTGGAAGGATTTTCCATGAATGATCTAAATGGGTTGGTTTGTATGAATTTGGGGATTCTTGTACTTCTATGGACTTCCTTGAGCTTATGTGCATATATGATGATACTTGAGGCATATTTATGGTGTTTATATGAATTCCTTGCTTGATGGTTATATGGGGAAAGATATAGACATTATTGTAATTGTTGGGTTTGAAGGGGATAGCTTGAATATTAGGTTTGATGCTCAATTGACGCAAGATATATGTGAGATGAATGATTCCAAGCATGAATGATGACTTTACTTGGTGTTATGCCTTGAATCCTTGATCCCCTTCTCCCCACCTTTCATGCATGAGTGATATATTGAAGTGTGATCTCTACTTGTGAGTTTTGATGATTAGAATGTGAATATTTGGCTCAATATGCACTCATGTATGCCAATGTGCCTCAATTGCATCCGTATGATCACTTTGCTTGAAATATTTGGTATTTGAACTTGAATTTTCATTCTTGAAGGTTTTTGAAGGATTCTTCATGATTGCATCTCTTTTGGTTCCCTTGCACTTTAGATCCGGTTTTGGCTTGAATTAGGACATGAAAACTCTTGCATTTTGGTTGCATAAACTCATCCAAGCATGTTGCTTTGAGTTTGGGGCGATTTGGAGTCTTCTCTCTTTATTTTTATGTTATAGAAAGATCAACGGGTGTGGGTTTTTCCCCACGATGGATTTGTGCCTAAGTTTCTGCCTGATTTTGGCCGTTTTCCCATGGCCATGGATTTTGTAGGCTTATTTTCCCACGGCCTGGATCTTGCCCTGTTTTCTTCCCGAGTTTGTTTTGCTTCGTTGACCCATCATCCGAACTCCAAATGGCCTGCCTAGAAACCTTTTGAAGTCTACTTTAACTCTAATTGAAATCACCTTAATATCTTTTCTAAATTGAGAGATCTAATTAATCTTTTTGGGTGTCGCCATTTCCCCAAAAACTTGCATTCATCCAACTTTGGGCCTAATACATATTTAGAAAATACTTTGAGCCATACATATTTAGAAAGCTCTGCGTGTCTACTTTCATTTCCAACAAACAAAACTCAATTCCAACTTCTCAAACTCAAGTTATATCAATTTTCTTACAGCTTGCACAATCTCGAGAACTGTCAACTTTTGCTATACTTTGCCAAAACCTCTTTCCTTCCATTCTTTTTGCTTCCTTGGCTCCCATATGTGAATTATATGCATTGTATGCTTGATTAATTGATATTATATGATATTTATTGATATTGTTATGACTTTTATGTTATGAATTCGATGCATCAACATGAAATGAAAGTGTAAACACTTAGGTGCTACAATGTGAACCCTTAATGCTTGTTATTTCCAAACTTGGTGATTCATACGACTTATATTCAAGTTGAATTATGTGATATGCATGATATTAATGAATTGTACCTTGAATTGAAGTGATCAATGAAGAAAATGAATACGAACGTTTCAAAGAATCAAAGAATGATTGAAAGTATACTTGAAGGCATCTCATTGGCATTGATTTGATCTTTTATGCATCTCATATCATATTATGGCATTCCTGAGCGTCTCATGTGGTCATGTTGATCTCATGAACGTATCGTGTTGTCTTTTATACAGCTTCTCCAGGGTGGAGATGTGCCTTGTTCATAGGATACTTTCAAGTCTTCTTTTCTTCTGGGTAATGTTCGGTAAGGTGTAACAGGTGGGTTTTCCTTCTACTAGATACAAATGACCCGATATATCTAATGTGAAGGTTTTGAGCCAAAAATATTATATATGTATATCGAGTCTTTTCAAAGAGTCATTGATTTAGCGTTAAAGCTCTTTTCTTTATGAATTCCCACCTAATGTTTTGGCGAGATCAGTGATAACAATGAATGAATGGGGCCCAGGGGCTTAATACATGTGGCTATCCGGGGAGGCATTGGGCCGACGGTGATCCTATGTGTTAGTCCCATAATGAATAACGGCGCAACCAACCCTCGTTAGGAGTTTTAGCGAGGAATGACCGCTGAGTGCCATTTGGGGAGTCATGAAACCCTTTTGGTCAATGCATGGGTGGCCGGGTCTTGCTAACCTGTCCACCATTGGAGTAAGGGGATATATGTGCTAATGAATGAATGACTAACCAATGAATGAAAGAAAGAAAGAAAGAAAGAAAGAAAGAAAGAAATAACGAATGCATGAATGATTGATGTATGCTCGCTAATGAATGAATGAATAGATTAATGCACACACGAGGAGAAGGTTGGAGAATTTACCTGTGACGCCCCGATATTTCGGTCGTCCAGGTATGTCGTGTGCGATCTTATTTGCGCGCTTTAATTTATTTAATTACGTAATTTATGCGAATTATTTGATATTACTTGAAATATGTGACAATATGGACTAAATGAATATGTGACTATATGAATTAATTGGAATATGAGATTGAATGTATTACGTGCGCATGAACGACTTGATCGCGTGCCGAAACTATATGATTTAAATTCGGAATCTTGTGAATTTTGAGTAT
>JBBMKE010385532.1:0-12864 GCA_037834125.1 Lippia alba | reverse complement strand
CTGGGCGAGAAAAAAAAAAAAAAAAAAAAAAAAGGCCAAGGCTCGGCTCGGCTCGTTTGCATCCCTAATACACATCATACCAAACCATAATAATTTTAAGAAGTATTATATTATTGCTGCAGTTCATACCTCTACCACCGATATGGATATCAAATCATCAGTATAGATAGCTCACCTGCCAGATTAGGTCAACAACGAAAGTTAAAACCGCTGACTCTGATCTTTTGAGACCTTGATTTTAGTGGTGATTTGCTTAATGACGATTGACAAGATTGGAGGAGATTATAGATCTAATGAGAGTAGAACTCCAGGGAGTAATGAACAAAGATGAAACTCAAGATCTGAGATATGGGAAAGACTGCGTGGGGGGGTCTTGATTCAACTGATAATCCTACTGCATTCTGTCCTAGAGGGATACATTCTGATGGCTCATGCTCGTGCCATTCCGGTTCATCAACCGTATCGCTTTTGTTATCACAGGATACTTTGCAAGGAGACAAGGCGCCTGCATAGCAGAATAAGTATCCACAAAAAGTTTTTCCTCTCCAAACTGTTTACAGAGCAGAATACCTTGCTTAACTAGATACAAATATTTAGACCTCAACATGCAATTTGGAGTAAATTAATGAAATCAAACTCCAAAAATTCATTCACAAATAACATCAGAAGGTTCCGAACCAGACTAATGTAGTAATGTGTAGCAAAGATGTAATCATTAGCATACAGTCATACTACACTGAACCAAGAACAAAAAGGATAAAAAAGAAAAGGAAAAGAGAATGCTACAGAAACTGCAAAATCTTTACCATGAAAGCAGTGCCCAGTTACTTCCATCACCACCACCTCCACAGCCGGAGCGGAGCCTCCAGTCCCACCACCAGCTCCGCCGCTACGCCAAACCCGAAAAGACTTAACACCCCAACACTCAGACACAAATTCAGGCCGACCAAATATTTTCAACCCGTTGGCAGAAGGCAGCGGAAATCCCATTACAACGGCTTGCGAAACTCCTATTCACAGCACTTTGATTGCAACAAGAATTTTGGTTGGGATGCTGAAATGGGTAGAGGGTTTGACACAGAAAGCTATCCCTCCGCCTGAAAGATAGGATTTTTCAGTCATCATTAAGGGGTTTTTGCTGAGGTTTTAGTCTTCCGATTCGAGCTACACAGAATTCAACAGCTAAATCCTAAATGGGAAAAAGGCGAAATCTTTACAATGTCATTCATATATTCTGTATGTTAGCGAGGAGTTTGACGTTGAAGGCAAAGACAACCCTTTCGTGAAAAACTTGAATGGTGAGACTTGGAGAATGAAATAGTATTATCTGTGTTTGGGTTATCACTTGTTTGGGTATGTTGGGGGAAGATTCTGCTACTCCTCAAATCTCAAGGGAAGTTTGTGTAATTAGGCCAAATCTTATGGTATGCCCATTTAACTATCCTAAAACAGATACAAATGGACAACGGGTGGCATGTGTATTCAGTGTTCGACTGGAATATTGGAATTTATTTTACTTCACTAAAAAATATAAACAAAACCAAATCTTGATGAACTCGAAATGAGGGAAAAATAAAGGAACGCATAGCTCAACAATCAGAGCATACGAAAGATGTCTTAAACCTCAAGAACCCGGAATTGGGATGGATGAATGCTTTTCTCTTTCTGGTTAGCCTCCTAGGCTTATTCTCAGCAGTCATCCTCATAAAGATGATCTTTTCTCGCTAAACTTTGGCTTGTTGAGGCAAATTTAATAACATCCGTTGAAACAATTAACGCTAGTGTTACTATATATAACTTCAAGCTATGCATTAATTCTTGCAGATCATGATCATAGACTTCAAGTTGACTTATCCAAGTGGTATTGCAACAACACATCTCATAAACAGCTTCCACACTACTGAAGGAGCCAAACTAGCAAAGTAAGCCAATTTCTATTTTAAGCTTAGGATTTCATTTCAGAAGTTATAAAACAGGTTTTTCCTTGGTTTTTTAGCAACTTATATAGGAGTTGTGATGATTTGCCCACACATCATAAATGTACCCGTTTTAGTTGGCGGGGTCCTATAGTGGGGACTTATGTGGCCGCTTATCGAAACAAGAAAGGGTGATTGGTATGCTGATGATATCCCTCCACACAGTTTACAAGGGTTTCAGGTTCATAAGGTGCTTTTCTCATATCATTTAGTTTCTTGGATAATAAAACATTGTAATGCTGTATCTTTAGAATAACTACATCGTCCTCTCCTGTGAATATTTTATTTAGCCAATCTTCCGCCCTGTTCAAGATCATGGATAATTGAATTATACTATACCCTCCTATAATTCAAATTCCAATGATCTTATCTCAGTTTCTTAGAAAAAATAATCCATGTTTAATAAAATATGTGATCAGGTGGTGGAATGTGTAATTTCAAAAGAAGGAAAGTTTATGTAATTGGAAAAGTTACAAGGGATGTTCGTGTAATTGAATATTGCCTATTCCTGAAACAAAAAATTCATACTACAATCTCACTCAGGTCTTCATCCGCGTAGCCATGATACTCGGTAGCGTCTTATACAACTTCAAAGTGGTGACTCGAACAGTACTCGGCTTATTTGTCAATTCCACTAGAGGAAACCCAATGCACAAATCCCACCAGCAGAAATTTCTTCTCTTTCCAAAAGACCAAATCCCAACATGGTTCGCCATCAGAGGATACATTGCCATTGCAGCAATCTCCACCACAACACTCTCACACATTTTCCACTAGCTTAAATGGTACTACATACTAGTAATTTATGTATTCGTCCCAAGTCTAACCTTCTGCAATGCCTTCGGCTGTGACCTCACTGATTGATACTCGGTCTCCACCTACGGACAGCTAGCCATACGCATCATAGGCTCATTGGCAGAAGGCTAGACAGTTGATGGCTTAGATATTCAATAACATTTGATTTCTCATGAGATAATCAAATACATAGTTACAATTATACAGGCTACATGAGATAATGTGTGACCTTTTCTTATGATATAATTGTCTTGTTTTTATGCTAGAAGCAGGCAACATTATGAGCAAGTATACAAAGAGATGTATCATATTATATGTGAAACTTGTCTTACTGGTTATGTTTTACACAAAACAAGGAATTTTAATATTCTAGTCCCTTAGAATTCAACCTAAATTACATTCAGATGTGTTTCTATTCCTTTAATCCTAATTTTTCCAGTACATTTTCCTAAATGTCTAAAAATGATTGCCTATTTGGTAATTTTAGAACTTACGTGTACTTAATCATAGTTTTTCTAAGAATTTGCTGGGAATTTCATGTCATCACTTGATTGTCATTGAATTGATTTCATTTCGTCTTTCTCAGACTGCTATCGATAACACAGAAATGGCACACATTCCTTTGTTGCCGGCAGACTAAGGACCAGAAATAAATAGCATTTTTTGATGAGTTCTTTGTCCTTGATGGTGATTATATTGTCAATCAATATATTTCTAAACACAATGTACCAAATATATATATATATATATATATATATATATATATATAAACACAGTTGATTGTTAGGGCTTAGAAGTTAATTCATCTCCTAAAAAAGGATAATTACATTGTGAAACATTAGATTAAGTTCGAAATTACTCTTTCGCGAGTTCCCTCCTCTTATCTTTCATCAGGACATCGGTTCTTTTAGTGGATTAGCATTGCACGCAACTAATACTGATACAAGTTTCATATGTGCGCATTCTTCCTTTTCACAAAAATTAGAACCACAACAGTTAAACTATACATACAAAACTGATACAAGTTTCATATGTGCGCAGTCTTCCTTTTCACGAAGAATTAGAACCACAAGTCCACAACAGTTAAACTATACATAAAAATTGTCAATCTTTCAGATATTGTGGCAATGCTATTTATCTGCGAAGGGCAAAGAGGTAAGCTGTTGATTGATCGTTGCATACAAGATATGTCTTAGAATAGCATCATTTGGTTATATCATACCCGTGCTATTTAATAGGAACTTGACTTATTCAACAAAATATTAGTTGTTGAGACAGAGTGAATTACTAAAATTGTCCGGCAGGGTCGGGCAGTTATCGCGAAAACTGTCCCAAAATTGCCAATTTCTCTGGAGATAAAAGGTTTTTTCACGTCCGGAAAAGGGAAAATTGTCAACTTCATCCGGCCGATATAACTAACTTGCAATCTATGGACATGTTTTTTTCAATTGGTAAATTTGAGACCCATTTCTTTCAAAACCATGAAATTTCCAAACATTTTTCGTCGGAGATTAACACATGCGGAGCAAGTCAATTATAGATTTTTCAGTTAATCTCCGGCAAAAAATGTCTGGAAAATTTGTGATTATGAAAGAAATGGTCCCAAGTTTGCTAATTGAAGAAAATATGTCCATAAATTGCAAGTCAGTTATACCGGTCAGATAAAATAGACATTTTTCCCAGGACCGGAAAATGAATCTTGAAGTGCAAAATGGGGTCAGTTGATATCCTAATTTTGCAATTTTCCCATCTTCAATTAGTCTAAAATAAAATGATTTTTGATTCAGAAGATCGTACTAGACACTTCAAGTAATAAGTTTGCTATCAAATTTGGTTAGCCAAAACCTCCAACTAACTTGTTTATCGTCATTGCAGGAACCATTTTTTTTTTTTTTTTTGGAATTTATACAGACATAGAGATCCGCGTTCAAGGAATTAAGTAAATTTTTTGGAATTTTGAAATTATGTAAATTTTTTGGAATTTTGAAATTATGTTTGTGAATAATACGCACAAGTTGTAGTGAGCTTCTGTAAAATAGCACATTTTTATGGAACCTCTATAAATGCACTTTGTGAATATTGCTATAAATGGACCCTAAAAACATTTAGGAAACTAACTAATCTATCACAAGTGCAATGCATATACACAACTCTACTAGAATACGCATGCTACATCTCCATGCCATGAGGATCCACCATTATGCTGCAATGATAACTAGTGATCAGCATATTCAACTTGTCAAAACCAACCAATCTCATCGAGGGGTGTTAGTGTAATATTCAAGAAGTTTGGAGGGAGACATTTGTATTATATTCAGCTTGTCAAACCAACCAATTTCATCGAGGGGTGGTTAGTGTAAATGGACCCTAAAAACATTTACGAAACTAACTAATTTATCACAAGTACAATGCATATGCACAAATCTACTAGAATGTGCATGCTACATCTCCATGCTATGAGGATCCACCATTATGATGCAATGATAACTAGTGATCAACATATTTAGCTTGTCAAAACCAACCAATCTCATCGAGGGGTGGTTAGTGTAATATTTAAGAAGTTCAGTGGGAGGCATTTGTATTATATTCAGCTTGTCAAAACCAACCAATTTCATGGAGGGGTGGTTAGTGTAATATTCACGAAGTTTGGAGGGAGGCATTTGTATTATCATAAGCACGAGGTAACTCTCTATAATCACTCGAACTAAAGCCAAACCACAACTCAATTGCCTTCATACATAAGTTCCTAGATTGTATAGATTTATGAAAAAAAATGCATCCAAGTTTCATTCGCAATCACAAGGAGCACCACGTACAAGATATGCAAAGCGTAGATATCAGTAGGCAAACGAAATGGATACAATTATATTAATTCAAAATACACTAACCAAAAAGGTAATGAAATATCCCACATTACAAATAATTTCCCGGTCTCATTACAAATTTTTATCTAAGAAGCTACAAAAAGAATAATCCATCTCATTATCTTTGATGATGTATGACAACGTTTGTGCCTTGTAGGCTGAAGATGACGGAATAGAAGAGTATTCTAGCACATCAAAGGTCTGGAACTTTTTTTGTTTTTAAAAAATTGGCATTCGCTCAATTACACTAGAGCTATACAAATCAACCAGTCAGCACAGTGATGCCTATATGGCGACGAATGGATTACTTGAGATTTTCTTTTGAAGCTGGGACATAATATGATGACTTTGGTATCTGTACATTTGGCACCAGAGTTGCTAGATATGTTGATGCCTATATTTGTTGTTAATGTGAGGATTTGATGTTGTATCACCTATGCCTGCCTGTCAATAAAGAAAAATAATGTTATTAGAATTGTAATTCAAAGACATAACATAAACGAAATATAAAAAGATGAGTCACATTTCCAATTCAATGTTAGGATAAGTCTCACCAACTCTAGGAACAGAAGCCCCAGCTTCAAGATTAGTAGTCATGCCTATTTGCAATATGCTCCTCTAACCTCCTCACAAACTCGGCCACATAATATGGCTGCCAAATACTACAGAACAACATAAGGAGTACGCCGATTAAGTAATATGGTGAAAACTTCCCTCCAACAATCATCAAACTCAACTAAAAGGGGAGACGTAGGAGGAACGTCAACACTCGAAAGTCGAATACTGGTCTAGCCAGCTCATTCAATGTGAAGACTAAAATATTAACCAGTATCCAAAATGTAATCCACTTAGGATCATGTGGTGCACTTATAAATTCATGTTGAGCAGAATTAGATATTGTCAAACCGTTCACCAAGAGGTTGAAGAAGGTTGTTTGACGCGATCCCCTTCTCTGTCGCATGAAATTTTTCTCTCTTACTTGAGGTTTTCAAACCTAAACATACAGGAAAACGACCACTATAGCTACGATAGCCATCAATCCATATCTATTTTTGTCTTTTTCACTAAGTACACAAAACATCGTCATCGTCGCATAAATCACCATGTTGATTCTGGGCAGCAATCAGTGTTGTCAGACCGTTCACCATGTTGTGAGAAGGTTGTTTGAAGCCATTGTTTTTTTCGCCTCATCTCATTTGTCTCCCGCACATTAAAACACCAAACTAAACCATACACTAAAGAGACCACAAAACATGTGACACCATCTATCCATATTTATTTTTTTCATCAACTATGTAAAACATTGTCATCACGACATAAATCACACCCGGTTAGCTCAAAATATTATCACACCCGGTGTAGCTCAAAATATTATTGTTCAATCATTGCTTTCGAACTGTTGAATTCAAGCCACCCTTGGACCGACATTACCCCCATTGTCCATTTAGAATTAGAAACTGAAAAGAAGAGGCGGAAAGATAACCAAAGAAAAGAAAATGAACAGTAACATACTTACTAGAAAATCTAACATATAAGTTTGAAAAAAATCAAAATCACTTGAAATCTCTCCCATTATTCCTCCAATCTTGAAATCTTCCAACCAACATTATCATTGACAAGAGTTTCTATTATATTATACATTTAACGAGGTTCAGCCAATTTAACCTACGTCCTCGTGCATCACTCAAAATATATTTCATTAAAGAAATATTACAAAGTAGAGAGAGACTTTGTTTCGATGCACTAAGCTAGAAGAGGGAGCTTATTTATAGTGTTACATCCTCCCCAACCTATTACAGAATTTCGATGTGGGATAGAAAACACTAGTCTCAACCTAATTTCCCAGTGTGGGATACTAATATGTGCCACTTTACCCTTTTTCAATCTATAAAAATGAGTTTCTTTTCTCTCTACTTTGCTCGGCAACCCTGTCCTCCATTTTTATTCCGCTGCTTTATCCTCCTCACATACTCAGCCATATAATGTGGCTAACAGGTAGTACAAAACGGCATCAAGAATGCGATGATCAAGTAATACAATGAAAACTCCAGTCTGACAATCGCAAAAGTCAACTGAAGCGGGAGCCGTAATGGAACATAAGCACTCCAAAGTCGAATACTGACTTAGTTAGCTCCTCCAAAGCAAAGAATGAAATAGAAACCAGTATCCAGAAGACAATCCACTTAGTATCATGTGATTTGGTCAAGAACTGATTGTAGGCGTAAATCAGTGTTGCCAGAATCATCACGATGTTGTTTAAAGTGGCTGTTAGAAGCTATTATTCTCTACCACATGAAATTTGTCTCTCGTACAAAGATTACAAAACATGTGACAGCCATCAATCCTTTTTTTTCTCCTATGCAAAATATCGCATTGCAGCAGAATCACACCCGCTACAGCCCAAAATATCATTGCTTCCGAACTCTCGAATCCAAAGCACCCTTGGATCAATGAACTCCGCTGTCCATTTAAAAACTGAAAGAATGGTGAATTGATAAACAAAAAAGAAAACGACCAATATAAAAAATGAAGCATACTTTCTAGACAATCTAATATATAAGTTTGAAAAAAATAAAAATCATTTGAAATTTCTCTCATTACTCCTCCCATCTTGAAATCTTACCAACCAACATTATCATAGACAAGAATTTCTATTATATTATAAATTTATAATGATTACCCCTTTTCAATCTATGAAAATGGATTTCTTTTCTCTCTAATCCAATATTACTAGTCTCTTACTATTGTCGGCTTTGTACAAACTATCTTAGAACATAAAAGTATTTTTTTCAGTGCACAACTTAGTATTCTTTGTTTTTTTCTTTCAGTGCACAATGTAGAATATTTTGACATAAATGAAACTAATTTTTTCAATGTACTACATAAACCTTTTTGATATACATAATAATAATTTTTCAGTACACAACTTGAATATTTTCTATATACATCCGAGTAAATTTTTTGAGTGCACAATTTAGAACAGTTCGACATAGATGAAAATAAATTTTTTTTAGTGCATAACTTGAATAAGTATCATGCTCCATCTAGGTGTTGTTTCCAAATTGTTTAATTTGTCTTTCATGATTTTGATAAAAATATTGAGGTGATTTTTTCTTTTTGTACCTTCTTCTCTAGATAAAAAGAAAAGGAAAAATATTAGCGAAAACATTTTTTGTACAACATAAAGTTTACGAGACACTAATACAAATCATTAACTGCTCCTAATAATATTACACATTTTCTATTTAATTTGCTTCAATCTAACCATTATGTTTTTGCTTCTCTATTTTTAAATTTGTAATTTGCATGATCTAAGAAGGACATTTGCAACCATCCTCTCCTCGCACACATACAACTCATCTTGCGTAATTCTACTTGAACGTATATAGAACAAATACTTACAAAAATATAAAATCATGTCAATTCACTTATAATCATAATCCTTGATTACAACCATGGGGCATCGTAGCACACGCGACGGTCGTTATTGACCAAACCCCATTATACAGTTGTTGTTTCCCAACAATCTAAGTTGGTACTCCCATAGCTTGTCCATTTCGATAGTAGAAAACTAAAATGACATCAAGAATATTGATGAAAAGGAGAAATTAGGTCATCAATCGAGAATATTCATATCATTTCAAGATTGATAGGCAAAGGAAATGATACAACTATATCAATCCAAAATACATCACACTGAAACGAAGAAAAAAAAAATGAAATATCGATGTATATAGGCAGCCCGGTTATGGTATTTGGGTCGTCTTTCTCGGGCACTTATCAAAAACAACAGGAAACAATTACTCTATGTACAAATCTTCTCATCACCAAATAAAAATAACAAATGACATCATGTCTAAGTCATTTTTTGAAAAATGGTTAGAACAACTAACAATTTGGAGTTTCATCCTTAAAAAGGGTATTCAATCATGTATTCTGAAGATGATTTTGTATAAGGAGTCTTGCCACTCTTGTTAAGTGCAATTAATATGATGATGAACAGGATCGAGGATGTATTTGTTTTAAATTTTGGGTTTCATCTTAAAAGAGGTATGTGAATACGTATTTTATACATGCTTTGTATACAAAAAGTCTCATCACTCTTGATAAGTGAAATTAAGTATTGTGATGACCAATGGAAGGATATTTATCGCAAATTCATAAGTGATCAAGTTCAACCAACCTCATATTCAATTGAAGAATGTTTATAGTGTAACATGGTCCTACAGTTTTGTTCCTGACTTCTTCACTAATTAATATGACATGAAAAAGAGAAATTATTTTACCTATAAAGGCTTAAACAATTTAAATTTGGAAATTATGAAACTATTTGAGGTTATTTTATTGTATATATATATGTGTGCTCTTACATTTATCATGTTCATTATCTTCAGAAAAAAAATATATTTAAAAGTCAGTAGATAGTATATATATGGGAAAATTACATCTGACTATCCTGTATTTATGTTTAATTATAATATAGTCCATCATTTTTAAAAAATTACATTTTAGTCCCTATAATTTTGTTTGCTTAACAAAAGTTGTAAAAGTACATTTATGTCCCTGACGGTTTATGAGTGTTACATTGAATATATATATGATCAAAATTATAAAATCATCCCTAAAATTTACAAAAATAACAAAACGATCCCTATACAAAAATAGTTACCAAATGAAATATGATGCTAGATGAGGTGGTTGTAAGGTTAACAATTGTCAAATGCTTCAAAAATAGTTACCAAAAAAATTCTATAGATTATAGCACATAATATTATTATTAATGCAAAAAACTAGGATATACATATCAAATAAAGACAACCGTGGTAACTAACTTTTCACCCTACACAAGGCCAGTGAAAAAAGAGAAAAACAAAAAAGAGAGAGAATTTAATTACAACTGCAAAATGAGCATTCCTAAACCATCACATCCCTGTTCTGATCATTTCTATGAATCTCTGATCAGATTCTTGCCTCTGCAACCTCATATCATCATTGAATTTCTTAATGAAGGCCTCAACTTGCTTGTTGAATTCATCGATGCTCATTGAGGGGTCTCTTCTGAGGCCTCCTCGACGTGTTATCGAGACTGCATCGTTAAAAGTCTCCGATTTCCTTAGCTCCTTCCATTTAGGTGATGACGGCACAACCTCTTCTGAGTCGAGGCGTTGGACAGTTTGTCGTGGTTGTTGTGCATCCCATGTTTCGCTCTTTTTGAGCTGTTTCTTCTTAGGCTTTCGCTTTCCTCCTCCAGTTATCGCCCTCCAGGTTGCCTCCATCGTGTCCTCTTCTTCGTCGTGTGCTTCCAACCCGTTCTGAGGGGAAAGAGGAGGATATGTTGGGGCGGATGTATCTCTCATGATGTCATGTGCCTCAAAGAACATTGTTGTAGATGTGGTGCTAGAGGAAGTTTCTATTCTTGGTGATGGTGGTGCAGGTAATACCGTTAGTCTCATGGTGGCATTCTTTGTTGGTGAAGGTGGAGCCACTTCGGCAACATCTCTCAGTGGTAGTGGTGGTGGTGGTGGAGCAACCTCGGTGATATCTTTTAGAGGTGTTGTTGGAGGTGGTGGCGGCGCTGGTGGTGGGGATTCGGGAATTTGCGTATCATAGTACTCATCGAAACTAACCTCAACAGCATCCTGATCTTGGTTGTCATCACTTTCTCGGCGGTGGAAAATGGAGGAGATTGCTATCAACACAACCATGAAGTTGATGATGATGCAGATGTGAGTAGACAAGAAACACTTAATGGAATTCCAGAACCCAATTAGGCTTGAGAAAACAATCTCACACGAGTAAGGCACAACCGCCCCTTTCATCATCACGATAGTAGAAATCAGCCCCGTCGACAAAAGGAGCACCTCCAAGGACTTTACTGAGATCCGGAGCAATCGGCTGTTGCTCCGTGGTAAACTGTCCACAAACAATAACGCCATTTTACTAAAGAAACGTGATGTAAGCGGTAGACAAGGTCTCGTGCAGTCTTAGCTCCTCTATCGGCCTCTTGATGCCCTGGCTAACTTGGTTTTATTCAAATTTTTGTGAAAGAAATGATGAAACAAAGAGCTTATAAGAAGAGTTTGAAGGAGAGAGGGTAGAAAGAAAGGAGAAATGAGTGCATATTTGGAGTATTTTCGGTGTTGTGCTTTGTCTTTACAGCCTTGCAAATAGAGAAGAATACTAATTGTGTTTTGGTTAAGTTCCCCTTTAGCTTCTTTCTTTTCAACATTTAAAAGAGCCAACCGAAGAATTAAGGGCTTTATATATATACTCTCAAGAATTTTGAACTTGTTGATCAATGATGATTATTCCTGATATTACCATATTTCTCACTTTATTATTTAATTAAATAAAAGAGAATTATGATAGCTATTGTGTCAATTGGAAGAGAGAGAGAAGGAGGTTGACAAAAGTGGGGAGTGGAAATTAAAATACATTCACGTGCCTACAATTCGGGGAGGTGGAATCAGATTTTGGTATAAAAAGAGAGAGAAGGAAGATATCACAACACAACGTCATTTTGCAGAATTCTGAAAACCCTAGCAGTTCTCTCCCCAGAAAACACTCCTTTCAATATAGCAGCCATATTTTTTTTATCACTTTTCCTATATCATTTTGGCTGTAATGAGAATTATTGATACATATATTGTACTTTCAGAATCGCATTGTACCAAGAGAATTCAGAAGACAGAATACTACAACAATTTCATACTTTATTTTAATTCATCGTTATTCATTATTTTTATTTATCTTTACTTATTTTTTGATTATTTCTCAATTACAGCTTATATAATCACTTTTCCTGCATCAAATCGATTTTTGGCAAGCATCAATTCCATTTGTGGTTGAATCGCGGCCCTTCATGTCTCTTGTCCCTTTTAATAATCTTCTTTGATGGATAAGATTATATATATATTCTTTGTTCTTTTTAAATTCAGCGTATGTCCATTGAATTCTTTTTTCCGTAGACTTGCTATGATAAGGTCATACGAGTGGGGATTATAATAATGGACAAATTACATCCTACTACCCTCACGATAGGTGAAATTATAAATCAGGACGTCTAGTTTGAAAAATTACATATTAGTCCCTAACTTTTATATTCCGTTTGAGGTCCCTCCATTCCGTTAGGGTTCCGTCAAATTTGACCCGTGTGATGACCAAAATACCCTCGGGATTGTTTTGTAATATACATAAAAGTGAGGGTTCGTTTTGTTAAAAAATTTGAC
>JBBMKE010385314.1:423-12867 GCA_037834125.1 Lippia alba | reverse complement strand
GTGCAGAGGTCCATGTATTTAGTGTTGCGAGACTTGAAAGTTTTGCTCAAAACAGAAACGCGGGGAAACGGATGACCCACTCGCTGTCCAAGCGCGTGGATTCTACCGCATTAATACTACTCTAGTGTTGTAGGCTAGCACAGAGAAAAGCGAAGTAGACTTGCCTGAGTAACTGAGGTCTCCCTTTAAGGTTCAGTGTTATTCATCTAATTAAGAGATGAGGATCGCTTTAGCTGTTAGCCCTTAGCCTAGTTCAATTCGATCGGCATATTGAGGAGACGAGTATTTATATTATTTTATAATCGGTCTAAAATTTTGAAAACACGATCAACAAAGAATGAGCTTATGCAAATTATTTCTATAATTGGTTGGATTTAACATAACAAGATTTCTCTTGTGCATTAGGGCGTCCTAAGTCCTGACATAAATTTTCAAGTAGTAAGAGATATATATTTCAATTTAAAGGGTTAGGGATATTTGAACTCATATCATTATTTTAGAGGAAGAATCATTTACTCACTTAAATCAAATTTTATTAGTATTTTACAATTTTGTATGTTGAAATAAAATAAGAAAAGGGAAAATGTAAAGATCAGTGAAAAAAGAAAAGCAGAATGCCAGGTAAGAGTAGTGGAGCATATTCCTACATTTGGCTAATTGACACTCTGCCAGCAACAAACAATATCTGAGGATAAGCTTACCCTAGCTGTGAAATGGAAAGTGAAATAAGAATGACATCTTTGTATTCATTTCTCTCCAATATAAATGTTGGTTTAAGACTTTTAAGTATAGGCTTTCCTACATTTTTAAGGGGTTTTCTTGCTAGCAAGTATTTAATATATGTATATATATAGTAGTATAATATGTCAGTTACAAAGATGCATCGATCCCTATATATTCAACTCACTTGATATTTTTGCTCATTTTTATTTAATTTCACATGATATTTAAAACTGTGGAAAGTTATTTTTTTTTAAAGGGGGAAAGTTACTTGAATACTATAATTTTCTCTTCTTTTTACTTCGTTATTTCTAGTTTTTATGAGAGTCGTCACTAATTATTATACGTTGCGGGTTATGTGATTGTGTTAGAAACAAGTAAGAGGACAACCATTTAAAACGTAATGACAGATATGGAAGGCTCGAAAGTCTTCTTTTCCGTTAAAATGAGCGCATTCAGAACTAAACTCACGAGAAATCTCTTATCAGGCATTCCTTAACCTATGGCAACTCATTTATTTCACTTCAATACTCTCATACACCCAAAAACAAAACTTATTTCACTTTAATAACATATTGACCCCTTATAAAAACTTTCTTTAAAGCAATTTTTTCAAAGAATAAGTTATAAAAACTGGTCATCTTCTTGGGATGGAGTGTTAATTTGTCTTATATATATTTGAAAGATAATAAACAAAGGCCAACATGCCTTAAAAATGGTGTGGTTCAGGGGTGATGTTCAAAAGTAGGGTGGCTAAGTTTTGGCCTCAAACATGAAAGAAAAATGCTTTCAAGGGAGGAATGTGATGGGCCTGTGTTAAAGACACAGAAACAGAGCAGACTCCCAATTTTGTGAAAACTTTAAATCCTTTTTGGAATCACAGTGAAATTTTTTCCATCCCATCATTTCTTCTCTGCCAACACTGCCTTTTTAAAACTGTTTCTTATTTTGTCTTTGCCTTTGGATATTAATTATGACGTCACTTAATATCAAATTTTGTTACGTACATAACTTTTTCCCAAATTTTAAAATATGTTCACATTAAAAATTTTAAATTATAGTTAAATCGAGGAGCTTTGATAAAATCCTATTTGGCACGCAATTGTGCATTTTTGAGAGAGATTTATGAGTATAACAACATGAATTATATTGAACAACACCATAATTCTAACTCGAGCCTAATTCGATCAAACTGGTATAATGATAGAGCAAGTATTTTACACTTATTGTGTGGTTAATGAAAAATTTAGGAAGAGTGACTAATAAAATAACTAATATAATACATTATCTTTTTAATTTGTTGGGTTCGATCAAATTGGATTTGAGGTAGAATTTTCCTAAACAACATTGAGTTAGGTTTAGGGTTTTCTTCTTATAATATTTATATCTTAGCAAGTGAGTAAGGTTGGCTCGAATGGGTTCCGAATTCCTAAATACCTGCCCAAATTTTCAGCTTCTCATTTTTTTTTGTCGTTATTAGGTTTGACTCAATTTTACATGAATCGAAAAAACTCTAATCCTAACTTAATATTTTGTTGGGTCTAGCTGGATCATTACGTCTCTTATGGACAAAATTTTAGGTCTTGGAGTTTATTTATTAGTGGATATTTTTAAAATTTTATGATAGATCTATATAATTAGTAGATCAGAACTTCTAATATGTCGTGTAACTATCTCAAAATAACTTTAGAGAAAAACATATAATAATAGATCAGACACATGCACATTCGTCTATCTATATTCTATAGTCTACTACTCTACTGAATTCATGAATTGTCACATATAATAATGCCAGGTGCACTATTTCACCAGTAAAAAGTAAATACGATGACAAAATCATCTACTTTATATATATATATATATATAATTTTTAGTACACACAATAAAGGCATGAATAATTTCAATTATTTTTCCATAACATTGGTGATCGATCATCTTTTTGGACACTTCCTATCATGGAACATAAAAATATGGCTGTAATAATGTCACGTCCTATACAATTGAAGAGATTATGTTGTTACAAATATAGGGACTGTGCCAACCTTTTGGCTTTTGCATATAACAATTTATTTTCTTGCTTTAATGTCCAAATATACTCATTTTCGTGCAAAATATTGGCACGGGGAACACTGTAGCTACTTTTTTCTAAGTTCATAATTGTTAATATATATTCATAAAGGCAAAAAAAATTAAAAAAAAAAATAAAGGCCAAAGTGAAATGTCACTTCAATTTTAAAAAATATCAGTGACATTATCATATTTTGTTGAAGTTTATAATTCTATATTGGAGCGTTTACTTCGTAGGATGAAGAGGGATTAGATTAATAATCCTACTTAAACTCATGTTTACTAGTATTTTTGCAAGTCCGGGATTGATGACATAGTCCGGGATGATATTGGATAAAAGGTTGATTATTCATCTCACACCTCCCATAGGATGACTAATCCACCATCATATTCCACAACTCATCCCATCACTCATTAATCTCATCTCATCCCAACCAATGAAGTAAACGCTCCATTATAGTGTAAAACTATCCCTTTCAATGATATTCGTTATTTGTTAATTGATATAGTGAACATGTGCCGACTTACTAGGTTTATGCTTTCTGGGCCCTATAAAATTGTTGAAATTTTGTAATTCCTTCGAACAAAATCTCATTTTGGTCCCTCTATTTCCAACCCAACAGAAAAACCATCCCCAAATTTTCAAATTTCTTCAATTAACAGTCATTTTGGTGGCGATTCTGGGCCAAACGAAAATATCCCTCTCGTTTGATTTAATCATTTGCGAAAATCATAAGCTTCCTGCATGCCTTTCGATATCTTTTCTCTTTTAAACATCTTTAGTGGACTCAACCATTAGATTTGGAACATTTAAAGTTTGAGCATGCCATGTCGCAATGTTTTTGTAGTACGTTACAGGCTTACAGCCCTTAACCCTTATTGTTCGTTAGAATTATTATTTTTAATGAGAAAAGTATGTTTCTAATCGCAAGTATTCAGAAAAAATGAAATTATCTGTCAATTTTTTTTAAAAAAAAATGAACTTAATTTATTAATAATTTCACAATTGAAATTGCAATCTAGTTTTTCTACATCAATGTCTCCATGCTAGATGAAAGGGTTCGGCCTCTTAAACTTAAATTTTTCTAAGATCCGGACACTTTTGGCCTAAATCCTCTCGAATCAGTCAGCCAATTCACTTCCTCGCACACACTCGTTTTTTATTAAGTTTGAGTGTTTGATTTTACAAGCCAATGGACAAGCATGCAACAATTCGCAAGGCAACAGCGTTTACGGGAAATTCCCAACCGCATATTCGTACTCGCACTTCAAAATACAAGGAACTTGCCCAAGGCTTGCACACAATGCTTCGTGCAGCTCATCGGCTTAATATACACTTAAGCAATCTGCTATGGGCATTCCCCATAGCTAGGTCAAGTCGGGCCAATCAAATTATGCCACTTGGTGGGCGGTTTTCTTCGAGTCCGGAACTGCCCATCAACCCCACTCACGCATCCATAACCGTAGCATGCATAATCTCAGAAAACCGCCTCTTTGAATTTCAGCTTGGCGCGCCAGGGGTCAAAACCGTTCCTGCCAAGGAAACTGCTCCTGCATATCTCGCATGCGCCAACAGCCTGTTGCGCGCGCCCGGGCTGCGCAGCGCGCGCCTAACGCCTGCCCGCTGTGTGCACGCTGCCTGCTCAGCGTGCGCCTTGGCTTGCTGCCCTCACGCACAGCCTAGCCCTTAGCCAAATTCCCGCGTAACCTGTGCGAGACGCGCAATACATGTGTGCATCACTTCACCAATGCCCATGACCTCGCCTGACGCCCAGCTCACTGTGTGGAACACTTAGCCAATATCCTAGCCAAGTCCGATGCTGCACGAAGCCAGCATCTTAATCCGGGTTGGCACGTTCCCTAGCCCTGCCAACCTAGCCAACCTTCAAGGGACTAACACTAGGGATGTTAACGTGTCTTTGACGCCTTTTTCTTGGCTCGGACTTTGCTTGAACAAGGCTTACGCTCAGTTTGGCTAAATAACTAATTTAAAATTTTGTATTAATTTAGTATATACACATTTAAAAAGTTTGAGTTCGGACTTGAGACAAGTGTATTTGTTGGACTCATGAGCTGGTCGGTTTGTTTACTTCCCTGAAGTACAAAATAATTAAACAATTAAATTGCTTTAGGACAATTGAGCTGATGAGAGTAGCCAGTAAAATATTTTTACACCGACCTTAAGTTTTTTCTCTAAATTAAAACTTCCAGTAAATAACCTTTGAGATATATATATATATATATATATATATATATTACAATTAAAAATTTTGAATTGCTTTTGAAGATGAAACAAATCTATAGAACATGTGCAATGAAATAACCAAAATAATAAGATGTTTTAAGGTTGAGATTGCAACTCAAATTGAAAGTTTCAAAAATTTTCTATTGTAAATATGTCAAAAAAAATATCTTTTAACTCATGAATTTTGGCAAAAAATTAACAAAAAGAAGAGGTTGAGGATGACTTGAAATATATGACAAAATTTCCGGTTTGGGTTAAAAATGTAGGGACTAAATGAAATTTATTTTGATAGGGATGACAATGGGACGAGTTCAACAGGTCCTGGACTCGGGACAACAGAGAAAGCGTTTTCTTCGCCTATGTGCATTGAAGTAGGCCTTGATGATAATTTACTTGATGTGGTGGACTTTTTTAGGGAGGATAAACTCATTACTTCTCAAATTGTTGAGCAGGAATGAAAACCTAGCAGATGAACGCATTGCTAATGCTAATGATTTAGAACATTTAAATAAATATACTGTAGAAAACGACTCCAAAAAAGTCAAATGCAAGAGAGGTTGGTAACTAGGCTATCGCTCCTGACAAAGGATGGAAACCGATTTTCCGTAATATGACTCCCGAGACCTATGAAGGATCCCATCCAATAGATGCTAAGTCGAGTCTAGGTAAAAAGAATGGACCTGTTAAATTTCGGGTACTTAATGTATTCGATCCAGTCTTGGCTCAATATTAAAATATAATAAGAAACCATAACAAGTAGATAACTTTCATTGTTGTATGTCAATTTCACCATAAGCATGTTATAGCAATTAGTTTAGTCCCTCTTTCCTCAATCAACAACGCAATCAACGACACCATCACGCTACCACCGCCATCAACGAGCCATTATCACCGCATCGTCACCTCCTGCTCAACTCTCTGTCACACCGCTACACCGCCACCACATCAAAAAAATTAGGGTTAGTTACATCCACATCCCATGTAAGTATAGAAAATTATAATTAGTGAACCTTTTGGTCAAAATATTACACATGCAACCATTGAGTATTTTTAAAATTACACTTAACACCCAATATTGGAATTTTATCGTTAAATAATTAATAGAATATGTCAAAAATTATAAATCACCTATTATGCCCCACAGTTTTCGTGTTAATTCTTTTTAAAATAATAAAAACAGTGAATTGACGATATTTCCCCCATTTATACTTATGAAGGCAAGGTTTTCTTTCGTGATTCAGTACACGTCTCGTCTATTCTCTCCAGTCATGGAGAAGTTGATACAAAACTCTTCATCTTCTACACCATACGTTTATTGCATCACAAAAGAAAACCTTATCTTCTTAAGTATAAATGGGGTACAATCATCAATTACATTTTTTTTATTATTTTAATTTTTTTAATACGATCTTGCTAACCTTTTTTCCCTCAACTCAAAACACTGACATCCCACAAGTTTTCTCTATCGCCCTATGCCTGTATGTTTTAGTTGAGGGAGAAAAGGTTAGCAAGATCGTATGTAATTGATTGGCTACTGTTTTATATGGTTGATTAATATTAACACACTTCTCTTCTGATGGATAATAAGTTTGCTCTCTAACATATATGGTTTTGAGTTACTTGATCTCGATTTGGAAAAAACAAAATAAGACATGATATTTTGTTTGTTAGTTGATCTATTAATGTTCATGATACGAAATCTAATATTTCTAGAAAAGGGCATGCTTGATCTTGGTGGTTTGAATTCTAATTTTAGGTTGAAGTTTCATGTTATTAAGGTTAAACCTAAGAATTAAACAAGATTAAGGTTGCTTCTTTCTATTAAAGTTGATGATTCTTTTCTTAATCTCAAGTACTTTAGTGGATTCTTGTGTTTCATTTTAGTCAATATTATCTATTTTTTTCATGTATAGTCTTTGATAATGTTTTATTTTTCAATAATTGGATATGTGATATGAAATCTGGGCAAGGTTTTTTTGATCGTGGAGGAAGTAACACTACCACAGAGGAAGATGATTGGATTTGAGTGAGGATGAAATAGAGACTGTTGTTGAAGGAAAGAGAAAGAAAATTTTTACGGTATGGAATCATTTCAAAATAGTGAAAATTAGCGATGCATTTTATGCGATTTATAACTATTGTGGGGCTCAGCTCATAGCTAAAACTGAATCAGGAACAAATCACAGAAAGAAACCATTTTAGTGAAACCTGTAAGAAAAGACAAAGAGTTGCTCGTCTAAGCCCACAAGAACTTGCGGCACATGTTTTCGGCCAAGAAGAATAAAGAACTAAGCTCGCTAAGATGGTTATACTACACGATTATCCTTTAAGCATTGTTGATTATGTAGATTTTCGAGGATTTGCTACTAGTCGTTAGTTGTGTTTCAAGATGATTCCTAGAAACACATTGAAAAATGATATATTGTCGATTTACAAGTCTGAGAAGACTAAGTGCTACAAGTTGTTGGAGAAAGTTAATTGCCGAATTCCTATAACAATTGATATGTGTCCATCATCGTATATGCAATACCCTACCACCTAAAGGTAAATCTAGCCTTGATAGTTTATCCAACATAATAGTAAGCATGACATCATTGGAGGTGACAGTATCCACCGTAATTGTTGACATCTTTTTATCAATGTTTCAATTCATCAGTGGTTCAAGCAGCACATCGAAAATCGCTTAAATAATATGTGGAGTCAGAAGATATGCAAATCTATATGGAATTATTAAATAATATTAGTAGCATTAAGATTACATAAATACATAAAATACTTGAACTGAAAGATACCTCAAAATACAACTTCTCAAATTTCAACAATCGTCGACTTAGTGCGTAGAAATTACCATAAAACCATGCTTTATGTTATTTGATTTTCCCCGTATCGGTTGTGATAGCAATTCGACAATTAAGTTTCTCCAACAATTTGTATCACTTAGTCTTCTCAAGCTTGTAAATCGACAATATATCCATTTTCAATGTGTTTCTTGAAATTATCTTGAAACATGATTGAAGACTAGCAACAAATCCTCGAAAACCAACATGATTAACAATACTTAAAGGATTCTTGTGTAGTATAACCATCTCTGCGAGCTTAGTTCTTCAGTTGTTTTAGCCGAAAACTTGTGCTGCAAGTTCTTGTGGGCTTGGACGAGCAACTCTTTATCTCTTCTTATAAGTTCTATTAAAATGTTTGCTTAGGTGAATATTTCCTGTTTCAGTTTTAGCTGTGAGTTGAGCGCCACAATAGTTACAAATTGCATAATATGCATCGTCAGTCTTCACTCTCTTGAAATAATTTCATATCGTAAAAGTTCTCTATCTCTTTTCTCCAACAATAAATGTTATTTCATCTTCACCCAAATTCAAATCATCTCCCCCCGTGGTAGTGTTACTTCCTCCATGATCAAAAGAACCTCGACCAAATTCCATATCATTTATTCAGTTTATTGAAAAATAAAACAATATCAAAATTATTACATGAAAAAAATAGATAATGTTGACTAAAATAAAATACAAGAATTGACTAAAGTACTTGAGATTAAGAAAAGACTATGTCAATCTTAATAGAAAGAAGCAACTTTATTTCTTATTTAATTCTTACGTTTAACCTTAATAGCATGACGCGTCAACCTTAATACAAAATTGGAATTCAAACCACCAAGATCTAGCATGTCATGTTCTAGAATATGAGATTTTGTATCATGGACAATAGATATATGTTGTCAAGACAAATAACTCAAAACCATATATATTAGGGGGCAAAACATGTTACCCATAAGAGGAGGAGTTTGTGAATACATATATGTTGAATAGCCAATCAATTACATACGATCTTGCTAACCTTTTTCCCCTTAATTTTAACATAAAGGTATAGGGCACTAGAGAAAACTTGTGGGATGTCAGTTTTTTTTTTTAATTTAGTTTATTTTTTTTCAATATTTTTCATTGAATTATTGAGAATTTTATTAGAGGAACTGAGAAAATTGATTTTTTACATGTTATACACACAAGCAATTTTCTAATGTAAGAATCAGATTTATTGTTGATGCAAATGTAATCACAAAGCCTTGCACATAATATCACATACCCAATTTAATTTGAGGAAATTAAGGACAGGAAACGTAAAATTTGCACACAATTTAAAGTGTGTTTCTACGGAATCAGAGCTTAAACTCAAAAAGGACGAGAAACGAACTTTTGGAATTACGAGTAGGAGAATTCGTTGGAGGAATGGAGTACTGCTAGTTGATTCCGTACAAAATATATGATTTTTTGATGTGGCGGCGCCTAACCTAATTGTGAAATTGGCATACAACAATCAAGTTACCTAATTTCTATGATTTTCTAATTATCTATACTCTATGTTAAGCGAGAGACATCATTTGGGGTCTTGGACTCTCACTTTCTTTTATTGTTAAACCTAAATTATAGCCACGTACTTTAACAGTTTTGCACTTAAACTTTTATGTACAATTTTCTGTTTAAACTTACAAAACTCTCAAATTCTTTTCTTTTTTATTTATATTATCTTTAATTTTTTTTCTCAATTTGATATCGGGAAATTATAAAAAAATCCTCAATTGTGAACTCAATTTTTAGTTCATTCCCCAGGTCGAAAATTTTTTGAGTTCACTCCTCATATGAGTTTCAAAATTTCACTTTACTCTCCAATCTGGGCAGCAAATACACAATATCATTATTTAGATACGCAATATCATAGTTTAAATGCGCGATTCCTGAGTTTTATCAAAACCGTGATATTGCGTATTTAAACTGTGATATTGCGTATCTAAATCGTGATTTTGCGCATTTGCTGTCCAGATTGGGGAGTAAAGTGAAATTGAAACTCATTTGGGGAGTGAACTTAAAAAATTTTCGACCTAAGGAGCAAATTAAAATTTTTTCAACTCATGGGGAATTTTATATAAATGCCCCATTTGATATTATTAAATATATTCATCATAAAATTATAATTATATTAAAAAATTATAAATTAAATAATAATATGAAAATTTTAATTTAATAATTAATGTGTGTGAAGAGTTACTAGTTTATATTATATTAGGTCCTGCTCGGATCGGACCGTTAAGGACCCCGAAATTTATGGAGCCATTTTTTTTAAATCCAGACTCAATCTAGGATTCGTTAGATCGGGTCCTTCGCGGGTCGGATCGGAATTCAGGACTCGTTGGACCTAGCCCATTACCACCCTAATTTGAATTTTAGTTAGAAAATTTAGAGATCAAAATATACATTTTAACCAATATTCGTTATTATTGAAATGAACTGTTTGTCTTGTTTAGAAATCTTTTCCATCGTATAGAATAAGGCTAATTCTAATATAATTTAAAAAAAAAATCGGTGATGAAGGAAATTATTATAAATTTTATGAAATATAATATTCAAATTAAAATGTAATATATTTATTTATATATCAATTAGAGTTGATGAAGAGTTATGATGTACAGACACGAACACAACAGTATGATACGATATGAATACGATAACATAACTTTTATTTTTAAAATTTCATAAAAAATATCTGACGGGATGTCTAATACGGGTATTCAATATAACATGATAAAAAATATATATATTCTTAAAAAGTACTGATACATTAAAAACGAGGAGCAATTGTTATCTGTCTATTTTCTTCAAACTATAGTAATATATTCTTTTTTAGCATAATTAAACTAGCAATAGTGGTGGTTTGTACATCGTAATAATAACAAACAAGAATCCATTATATTTCACTGGGAAAAAAAAATCCAATTATAGACCATTCAACGGAATTCTTGGAAATTACCGCCTTTTATGTCAATCCATCAGAATTCACATTTTTAATAATTCTTCTGTATGATGACGATTATTAAAAGAAAATTCAGTCGCAAGATTATTCTCCACTTGCCAATTTAATTAATTTCTTATCTTAAATTTAGAGATTATTTTGTTTTTATATATATTTTTTACATCACTGTACTAATTGTATAACTCATCAATTATTGAATTAAAAATACAATTTTTCTTTTTTTTTTATTTTGAAATGCAATTTCAATCTGCACCAAAATTCTTATTTTCATTCTTCCATTGTTCCGCTATTGTTAGCTGACTTAATTAAAGGATTGTTTAATAATAATAATAATAATAATAATAATAATAATAATAATAATTCTGTACATTTGATTTTACATATACACAATGGCAACATTTTACCAGAAATTATATACGTAATAAAATGTAACCAAAAAATATATACGTAATAAAAATTATAAAAAATAAAAGGAAAAATAAACGATGATGGGTGAGCGTGGACTGGTACCCTTTCATCCAACATTTCAAGTAGGCGACAAAATCTTAGAGAAGAGAGATAAAATTAAATATGGTTTGTATTCGAATAAGTAAAGAGGCAAAAGTACAAAAATACCTCCCTGTCACTGTAAGGATGCATATGAAGTAATTGGATGGCACATATCTCATATAATGTCTCAGTCTTTCTGGAATATGTTTTAATGAGACTCTCTCAGTACGTAATTCAAATTTTATGTTTGTGATAATCTATGATGCATGGACACGGACACGGACACGGACACGGACACAGCGACACGGATACGACACGACACGGATACGGCAATACGGATTTTGTTAAAATTTTAGGATACGACACGACTCCGACACGGCTATATTATATTTATATAATATATATTATATAAGTATTAATTTATATAAAACTAAATCAAATATGTTTCATTTTCAAATGTTCTTTGATTTATGCAAATTATTTATAATATCAAATTACGAAGTTACCAAAATATTACTACAAAATATATTAATATACTATTGTTGTAGCGATTAACGGATATTAGTTATTAAATTAGGGAAAAAACTAGATAAAGAAAAAAATAAGAATTAAATAAAATAAGACATAATTTAGAGCGTTATGGGCCAGGCCCAAAACACTTCTTTCTAGGGTTTGAAAATGATTTCTCCCTCATTGTAAACCTCAATTACTCAGCCACCCAACTGATTCACCCATTATCTTCTCCTTGAGGTATCATATGCATCGGAAAAAATTCAAACAGACAAACCCAAAGAAGGGTAAAACCAAATCCACCAATCTTCCTCCCAGAACCCACCAATCTTCCTCCCAAAATCCACTTCCTCCCAAAACCCACCAATGTTCCTCCCAAAATCCACCATTATCGCCGCTGCCAAGGTGCAGTCTTCAATTTTTTTACAGCACCAGTGCACCACCTCAATTTCTTGCGCAACCGCCATTATCTCTGCAGATACATACAACATATTGATAAGAGATGCCTCGCTGCGGCGACCTCCTTCCAGAAATCAAATTATGCTCAATATGTCTTCAAATTTTACTCAACGCGTGTCCAAGCCGTGTCGGACACTCCG
>JBBMKE010384984.1:0-12872 GCA_037834125.1 Lippia alba | reverse complement strand
GAACTTGCATGCATGGCTTTCGTAATTCGTTTTTATGCTTTCAAATATTTTCTTTTTATTTGTTTATAAATTGTATGATATGTAAATATGTTATAATATGTGTTAAATGTCTTGAATTAATTTTATGAATTTATTTGATACGAATTTTACGTGATATGAATCAATGTGTCTTAAGTGGTTCGTTTATGCATTTCATATGCACCCATTTGCATTGCCGTGCGTCTAAATGGTACATAATTGAATCCAAGTCTTTAGTACTACGTTTGTTTGTCATAGGGGTGCTTCCGGGCGGAGTCGTACCCGAAGTTTAAGGGTGTTCGGGGTTGTTTTCTCGCACCACACTATAGTCTTTTGTTCAATGGTGAGGTTTAGGATCTTTCGTTTTAGTTAAGTGACCTATGATCCTAAATGCTCGTTTTCTAGCCTGCATGCGAATATATATTATATAAGTGTAATGTACGATATGCTTATGATCTTGTGATCAAGGTTCAGCTATTGAAAGGGTTATATCTGCGGGCATATATGAGCTCACATTTTTAATGAAAGTTTAAGGTTTATGAAAGTTTAATGCTTATGTACGTAATGCTAATGGTTCGATTTGAGCGAGAATGCAACGACAAACTTAATGTAAAGGTAATGTTTGGATCCATAGAGACTACGGGTTAGGACGCCCGGTACGGTAGAGGGCGGTCGGGTTAAGCCTAAATGTGGTTTCCCTCCAAGGTATCACGTGCGACCCTATGGAGGTTGGGGAAAACGTGATGTTCTTGATGCCTTCGAAATTAACCAGGGAGGACTCGTGTGGGTTAGGTACCCCTCGAGGAATTTATAATGGCACTCGTGTGGGTTAATCGCCCCTCGAGGAATATACTAATGGATGGTTAGGGTCTGCAGGCTCTTCCATCACTGAAGTTGGGGATTGAATGTCATTTGTTTTAATGTAATGTAATGTAATGAGTAGTAACGGTGGATGCTCGTACTCGCCGAGCTTAATGAAATTGTTGGGTTATGAAACGAGAATAGAGATTTTATAAATGTATATGTAATGTTTATGAATAAGATATGTATTTGTTTTATGAAAATGTTTTGGTATGAAAAACCTAATTCCCGGTTCATAACCTTTATCTTTTTATGTGTTTTGCTCTATATATATGTATGAGTGTGCGTTGGCCCCCTCACTCAGTCGAGATGTGACTGACACCTCTTCTTTACCACTTTTAGTTTGCAGGTCTTTTGGTGCACGAGCTAGGCGGAGAAGTAGTCGTTCGAGTCTCACTTTTGGATTAGGTCATGATAGGTGCATTGCATATCCCATTTCGGTCTTGTACTTAATGAATTTATATTGTTTATGAATTTTGATATGGATTTATGAATTATTATGGCTATGTATATTTTGATCACTTGATGAATGTCGATTTTGAAATTTTATATTGTTAGAACTCCTTTGCTTCGGCTATTTGATTGTTTGTTTGTTGAGCGCTCTGAGTCCGTTTAGCTCCGCCTTGCCTAATGAGTGTGTGGTGTACCGTTTGCTTGGACTTGAGCTCGTGTATGGACTTTCCATTTCATATGCGGGTTTGGGTTTAGGTGAGGGGGATGTGGTGGCCCACGCTCCGGGTGCTACAGAAATCTTGGGAAAATAGCTATTATTAGTAGGGAATTTTCACATCTAAATGATTTGATTCGACTTAGTATGAAAATATTGTATAAAAAAATTGTAGGTTAAGTGTTAGGCTAATCATAATACGTGGGAGTTGGAACATAGGATTTGCAAAGATGAGTGTCATTTTATAATTATATAATGCATACACGGCGATAATTTTTCCAATTCACCCTTTTATATAAAAATTTTAATTAAGATGATCTCTTTGCTCAAATTAATACATCCAATGTCCTGCATGAGACGTATTATCTTTTTTTTTAAAGTTTATAAGCATATATTAAATTATTTCTTAACACGAACACAACGAGATATAAAAAGAATATTTTCTTTTGATTAAATTTCTCAAAGAATAGATGCTCGAACAAATCTTAAATCAATAAACATCGTGGTTCGTGATTTTCATCAAAATCTTAAAATTGTTTTAATCAATGAGAATCGGTAGTCAAATTGAAATAGACAAATTATATCTAATGATTGACATAATTCATAAGAAAGTTCCACTTCATTGACATGGGGAAAAAATCATGACACTAGGATATTAGATTGTTGAAACTTGAAAGAATTCGATTCTTGTACCTCAAAAAGAAAAGGAAGAATTCGATTCTGAGTACCAAATTTCTCCTTACCTTATAGGGCAAGAAAGGATGTGATATATTAGTTGGACATACAACATAGGTTTGACATAAAATGGGCAAATTTTGTTCAATCTAGGTTTGTTAAATCAATAGAAAACACACACACTAAGGTGAAAATTGGGGTTGAAAATGAATCTATCCGTGATGTTGGGCAGGAAAGAATTCTTACCACCATACTATAATTTATTTAGTACAAACTATAACTCACCTAAGCTTAAGGTCAAATTGAGAGAATGAGACTTATGTTCGATTTTCATATTTCGACGCTCCAGTAAAAAAATCGCTCGAAATAGTAGGAAAGCGTAAGGGGTCAGTAATCAATAATAAACTTTACCAAATGTCATAAATATTGTGGGTATTTTAAGTTTTGAAATATATGTGTGATATGTGTACATTACTAATAGTGCATTAAATAATGCCACCAGATAATTAGCAAACACAGGAACTGTGTCAATATACTTGTATCAAGGTTTTTGCAGAGCTTATTTGCCTGGGTGTACTAGTACCTATTGAGAAGGCGAATGCCCTTGGGTAGACTTTGTTGGATGCGGTCGAATCCCCTAGGTGGTTGAATGATATTCGACTAGGGATCGGAGCCTGTTCGACAGTGCATTCAGAATCAAGTGGTGTGGCGTCGAGGTGTGAGCAACTTGATTGTAAATGGGATAAGCAGCTCGATTGCAGTTTTGAGGTTCAAGAGCAGTCGAACCATAAGTTCGATGAGCAATTCGTTAGACGATAGCTAAGCTAAGGTTGACGTGTCATTCTCAAGCATAAGCTTTACTCTACCACGTACATTTTGGGGAGTCGCCACGCGCCACATTGCACCACAAGGCGAGTTGAGAACCTATCATGTGAATATTTTTAAATATTATTTATTTGAGAGCTTGAAATGAAACTTTGAAAAAGTTATTAACTTCTATCAATTAATTGTAATTCGAATTTGATTTGATTAAATTAGTATAATGATTGATACGGATCTTATACTCATCATACATATGATTGGTATAAAATTTCAAACAAAACAATCAATCAAACTACAAACCCCAATCACATAATTAATAATAGGAAAAATTACATCTAACTATCCTGTATTTAGGCCTAATTACAACCTAATCCACAATTTTTAGAAAATTATAAATTAGTCCCTAACTTTTGAGAACCGTTTGTGATCCCTTGGGTTCCGTTATGTCATTCCCAAAATGCCCCTGATTTGTTGTTAAAATCATATTTTATAGGGATCCTTTTGTTATGTTTGTAAACTTTAGGGATGATTTTGTAATTTTGGTCATATATTCAATGCAACACTTATAAAATTATCAGTGGCATAAATGTACTTTTACAAATTCTGTTAAGGGACCTCAGATGAAACAAAATTATAGGGACTAAAATGTAATTTTTTAAAAATTATGGACTAAATTGTAATTACACCTAAATGTAGTGTAGTCAGATGTAATTTTCTCTTAATAATATTCCGTGCTTTATAAATTGACAATTGAAATAACAAGTTCAACTCACTTGACCACTTTTATGAGCTCGATATATCGTGTCTCATAATGTCATTAATTTCAATCTTTTGAAGTAAATCGAAGAAAGATGAGAGGACGTAGACAGGTAGAAGTAGAACCATACATGTACAAATATTTAAGAACTTTTTAGTTTGGTGGACAACTTGCCGTGGAGTTTGGTTTGGGATAAAGTTTAACTTAATTATTCATTGATTGAAGACATCTCAATCACATATCAACTACCTTTGTAAACTAATTATATGCAATATAATCACAAATGCATGATAATATATATTTTGACCCGTTATAGAGTATGAAAGTGAAAGTGCCATTAAATAATTTAGTGTGGTGGAGTTATAAAATTATTAAATTGAGAATAATACATTATTTTATTTACAAAAGATATTCACCGTGGGTTATAATTATAATTCTCTTATGAAAATACGATGAAGAAACTGAAAAGTTATTAAATTTTTAAATTTGATTTTAAAAATATTATATATTAAGCTAAGAATAAATTATTAAATAAAATATTAGTGAAAGTAGGTGAAGGCTTGGAGGATAATAGTTAATACACATGGCACTGCTCTATGAAGACTTGAAGTGGACAGAATCCTATCAGTTTTATTGACCTCAGCGGCTCAGCCACATGTCTTCACGAGTCTCTTATGCAAATTCAAAAATAAAAACAAGAATTAATTCTTTTGCCTTTTGTATTAAGTTCTTTCTAAGTTTAATTTGACATATTTTTTGAAATTTTAATTTGGTAGATAAATAACTATCTAGTACAAACCAGTTTCTTTTTCTTATATAAGTAAATATAAACCAAAAAAAATCTTATAATTCACATCCAAAATATCATATTTCTTACAACATCCTTAAATCGAGGACCTGGGGGTAGGAAATTTAAATTTAAGTAAATAAATTTTATTTTATATATAATAAATAGTTTATAAATGCGTCACTCAAAAAATGTAAAACAAGGCATTTCAGTTTGTATCATTTAGACTAAAAAACACGTAACCGTTACACTAGTATAAATTGATTATCATTTTATCATATAGCCTACTATTTTTCTTCCTGTTATGAGTGAAGGTAGGCTGCCGTCTTTGTTTTCTTACCCAAAGTATAGCCTAAGTTTCTAAAAATATCTCAAGTTATTACAAGAATTCGAACCAAAATCATTCCTATAGGAAAAAAAAGATTAAATCGACGCTGGTTAGCATCATTTTACCATCTAGTCAACACACAAGAACACATTTTATCACTCTGCTTTCATTATCTCTACACTTCCTGTTGTGTCGAGTGTTCTAAGTACATTAAATTAATAATTTGTAGTACTCCAATTATAAAATATTGTTTTAGTTTCTCTCTAAAGTTCATTTATTTAAGTTCTCATTATTTAGTTGTAAAAATTTTCTTATTAATATTAATTGCTAGTGTTATATACTTATGAGCTGAAAATAAAATTCTTAATTAAATTAGTATAACGTTAAATTGTTAAATGATATAATTACAAAAAATTAACTTTACACTTATCTCAACCAGGTAATTTATCGGATCATCTCCTTTTTAATTTTCTTTTAAAATACAAATCCGAAAGAGAAAATCTACTAAATCAACCAAAATTTAAACATACAAGGGAATAATGAGAAAAAACAACGCAGGCTCAAAGCCGTAATTCTAACAAATTTGTGAGCAATGAACAATCCACATCTAATAGAACATAAATTGGTAATCTCAAAACTAGATTAATACTGGTAAAGACCGTGAGAATACAACCAACGACTTTTTCCACCACCAGATTCTCAGCACTTGAAGATTCTGTAGTCGCTAAAGATTGAGTCTGCGTTGATATTAAAGTAAACGCAACTATCCGTAAGTGACAAAAGAAGCATATGCTTGCAAAACAACGAGAACCACCTGCAATAAGATGAAATCTTGGAAAAAAAATTAAAACTACTCTCATTCGAGAGTAAAATTACTTGCATACGAGAGGAACAACTAAATAAAGAGAAATACACTGTAAACAACATAGATCAAAAACTCAAAGATATCAGATCTCAAATGAGATTTAAATCTTCTTGAAAAATAAAGCAAAGAGAAAAAGGAGACGATTTCTATAGAGAAAAGAGAAAAACCCTGTGTAAAATTTTTTATTTTTCCTTTTCAAATTTAAAATGTAATAAATACCTTATAATGCACGTCAAACATTGGTTCTCTTTCACAAAGACTAAGGTGGAATGATGACTAAATTATAAACTGATACTACTACATTAATTGGATTATAGTCTTTTCATTTGATTATGATTCTTTACCTTAAGCCACAATCGGAGGTATAGAATCCAGCAAAATTGTGATAATGATCAAACGTTAAAATGCCCATAATCAATTGTCTCATCATTAATTATAATTTTTGTGGCCGCAATTTTCTTCCAAGATTGAGATAAATGATTCTCATATTTTTTCTCCTTTGATAAAGTATAATATTTTATCCATTTATAGAATCCACTTTAGTTTATAAAGGGAAAAAGGGGCAGATTTAAGATATTATTTGTCATTAATTTATGCATCACTGTGTTTACGAATCACCAACTTTAATCCAAGAAATTTTATCTAGTGATGACTAATTATATTACAAGAGGAAAACTTTACTTGAGAGATAAAGAGCTCGAATTCTATTTATTTCAAAAATTATTCAAGAAAAGATTTATAATATCACTCGATTTTAACCTAATCAAATGGAATATAGAAACAAAAAAACAAATCACAGCTATAGGATTGTAACACCATCTGGTTTAATTTTTAAGACTAATGTTCTACTTAGATTGGAGGTTTAAATGCAACTAAAAATACATAGAGAGCAAATAGATCTTTAAGTGGGACTCAAATTTTTCAAAAGAAAATATTTACCAGTTAATATAACAATTTGATTTGGGAGACCGTAAAAAGTTGAGTGTCAACTATTCAACTTATAATTTTTTTAACTCTCAGTGTAAAATAACTATAGTCTTAAACAGTCATTTTTACTCTGGACTGTATTAAATGGGATTGCGTCTACTATGATTGATGATCCAAGGTAAATGATTGATGTTGATAATAATAAATTTATTTGACAATGAGTAGCCACTTGTTATAATAGTTTAATAATTGATATTAAGTGATATAATAAAACAACTTTAAAGATTATTTTTTCTTGCATTTCTATCATTGATAAATCTCTCTACACGCTTCGTTACCAATATTTATCTTCTTCCTCCCTTTTAGTGAAAACTTTAATAAAACAAAATTAAACAAAAAAAAAAAAAAGAAATATCCTTTTTGGAAGGAACTAAAAACATTGTGTTCTAGAAAAATTGCATATCTAATTTGGCAAAATCCCTAATTTTTAGGTACAATTCATCAGTCCCCTCGTAAACCCTCCCACTCTTACCAATTTCCCTTTCTTCTTGGTCTCCAAACAGAGCTTCTAAATTTCTCTACTCCACGAATTTCATGGTTTTTCTGGTAAATTTGTTTGAATTTCTACTCTGGTGAGAATTTCAAGACGAGGGTTTTGATTACATGACAGAGATGAATTCTCTGTTCTCGATTTCTTTCGTGGTTCGATTTTCATTTGAATCTTTGTGGGGGAAAAAACATCGTAAATAGCCGTCAAAGTCGCTATTTTTGAAGATTTCTTGAAGAAAAATTCTGCATATATTGCGTAGTTTCGAAGGATTTCGTTCAATTCGATGAGTTTCTACCAACGGCCGCGCCGCCTGCTGCTGGATGGCCACCACGGCGGTCCTCCGCCGCCTAGCAACGGCGGCCCCGCCTACAGCCGAGCCGCGAATTTCGACACCAACATGATTATAATCCTCGCGGCTCTTTTGTGCGCCTTGATATGCGCCTTGGGGATAAACTCCATCGCCCGATGCTTCCTCCGCTGCGCCAACAGGCTGGGCTCCGACGGCGGCGGCCGCGGAGAGGCGGTGCCGCGGTTCGGGCGGAAGGGGCTGAAGAAGTCGGCGCTCAGCCGGATACCGGTGTCGGTGTACGGCTCCGGCGAAGGGGTGGCGTTCACGGAGTGTCCGATTTGTCTGGGGGAGTTCTTGGATGGGGAGAAGATAAGGGTGCTGCCGAAATGCCACCATTGTTACCATGTGAAGTGTGTGGATACTTGGTTGGGTTCTCACTCGTCGTGCCCCACGTGCCGGCGGTCATTGGCAGAGGAGGCGGAGGAGGGCAGCGGCGATGCGGTGGTGGAGGTGGATGGGCGGCAGGTGGGGAATGCGGCGGGAGTACACGGTGGTGATGTGGAGGAGGTGGGATGATTGCATTGTGAATGTTTTAGTTTTTGTTGTTTAATTTGATATTTGATCTTTGTTGATGATAGTGTGTACACTGCACAAAGGCTTTTGGAATTTGGGTTATTGATGTGGTTGTAAATAGGTTTTTTTCTAATTTTGGTAACTTTTTTTTAGTATATTGTATTTTTGATGTATTTTTTTGGTGTATTATAACTTGGGGGTTTTCTGATTTTGAGAAAAGCGGAATCACTGTAGCATACATTGCAATCATGATAAGTCAGGAGTGGGATGTACGATTTTCACTATTTGCTACAGTGATTTCGCTTTTGGTAAAAGCGAAATTACTATTTGCACAGTAATTCCGCTTTTCTAAAAATCAGAAAATCCTAAAGTTGCAATATACCAAAAAAATACACCAAAAATATAATATACCAAAAAAAATGTACCAATATTAGAAATTCACCTTGTAAATATGATTACAACATTTTTTACATTTGGTAACAGTGAAGAAGGGGTATAATTTTTTTATTTCTTATTTTTTGTCAAAGAAAGGTAGTTTTTTTACGGGGTTCCATGTTAATAAGGCTCTCAACTTTAACTGGCAAAAGTTTCCAATAAATAAACTTACAATTAAATTTATGATCCAACTTAACTAAACTATTAGTAGAACAATTGAAATGTCTTAAAATATGTTTAATTCTAACTTCTCATGGCTTGTGAAGAAAACTCCGACAATTAAGAATAATATGGTCTAATGGTATCGGTATCCATATCATTTATAAGACAGAGTACCACCTCTGAATCAATCTCTACCTCAAGTTTCTGAATTTTTTTTTTTTCAAGTCAATTCAAGTCCTGACCGAAGGCCAAGCAATTCGGCTACAATGATTGATACATCTCCAAGTTTGGAAGAGAAACTCGTAAACCAATAACGTTATCCTCTCTAAGAATTCCTCGTAAACCAATAACTGTTATCGTCTCTAAGAATTCTTCCTGTTGCTGCAGACCGACGATAAAAAAGAACGCTATCATCACAATTTAACTTCAACCATCCCCGCTGGTGGGTGATTCCAATTTGGCATGGCATGGGCTTCATCTTGGGCTGACCGTTGTGTTGCTCAATCTTCTACAAATCAATTGCAAAGATCTTGATAGCATTCAAAGAAACCTTCAAGGTAACTCTCCAACCTTGAGACATATACTTGTTTCTATCGATCCAAATCACCCAAATAGAAGGAAAGAAAATAAAATACCAAGGGCGTTCGAGAACCAGGATATTATGGAAGTTTTTATTCACATTATTCATAATCCAATTAGACTCCCCAATTCTTTCAAATTCTAGAATCTCCGGATAATAAGAAAATTCCAAATCCTTCTAGAGTCGATGCACTAACACAATATGTGAAAACCACTTTCCCTATCACTGTTGCACCTCGAACAAATATCTAAATCCCCAAATCCTCAATCAAAACATAAGACACATGTCATCAGGCTATCATGAGAAAACAACAAAATGAAAACTTTAAGCTTTCGAATAGGAGTCTCATCATCAAGCAAAGATTTAAAAGTAGACCCACAAGAGAACTTACCACTCAAGGTACTCCCCCAAATTCTGACATCCGGGTAATGGGTAGCTGCAAATGCGGGCTACAACCTCATCAGGAATCTTTAGTTTAGTGAGGTCTCATTCCCCATATGAGTTAATAACATGAGAAACCATGATTTTCTCATTTTCAAGACTCATAAAGGTTCAGATCTTCATGTAAAAACTTATTCGCAAACCAAGTATCAAACCAAAAGGAAACAGTTTTTCCATCTCCCACTCGCCATTTAATGTTGAAGTCAACTTTTCCAAAGCTAAGCACGACCCCTTTCCAAAGTCTTGAGGGGTTCGGAGGGGCAATATGATCCACAATCTCCTCACCCTTAAGATATTTTATTTGGAAAATACGGTTCCATAAATTGTCATTCCTTTGCAAATTACGCCAACCTGTCTTAGCAAGCATAGCAATATTGGTCTTTCTATTTTCCCGGATGCCTAAACCTCCATCCTTTTTACTCCATATGAGTTTATCCCACCCTACAAGGTGGACTTTTCTCTTGTCAAATATGGATACGTTAGTATTAGTACCATAAATTTGAGTGAAAGATAAGATATAATGTATGAAATCATTGAATGCGGTCGTATTAATTATCTTAAGTTAAACATAATTGAACAAGAGTCAGTATTAGGATGGATGATCCTTAAGAAGTTTGGTTAACATGTTTTCAAGTTATAATTCTAAATCCACATTAAATAAAATAAAATAAAATAAAAATAATAATAATAAATAAATAAATGAAACCTAAAAATCGACATGGAAACTTGGAAATAGATTTAAGAAGGTTTCAAATTTATAAATAACGGAAATGTCATTTAGTGCCAAGCGTCTTTAATTTGTGTTACTTTCTTCCTTCATATTTAAAAATAACATGCAAGTCTTTAATCTTATTAATTTTTATTGGAAAAGTTACCCAAATGATTTTTCGTGAAAGAAACTAACCGGAACTATATATCACCTGCTTAAAAAATATAAGACAAAAATATCTTTAATTATTTGCGTACTAGGAGCATGTCATGTAGTTCTGATTAATTTTTCAAGAAAGAAATCATGGAGGGACTATACTAAGACAAATTAATAGAGTTAAAAACTTGTTACTTTTGAAATGTGAGGAAAAACATGGTACAAATTAAAAATTTTAGAGAGTGAAATATAACTTTGCTATTATAAATATCATCACCTTAGGTGTATTTCCTTTTGCTTTTCTTTTCTTTTGTTTATTTAAGAGTCATAATTTTTATAGAAGAGATGTGGAATTAAAAAGAATTAAATAAAAAAATATAACAATAATTGTAATACTAATATAAAATATTAAGTTCTTTCACAGTATGCCAATGTAAAGAGTACTTAAAGTTATAATAGACAAAATCATATATATAAATAAATTGTCCAATTTTATTTAAATACAAATAAATAAGTCAAAAGGGGGAAAAAGTTAAGAAGACTATAAAAATGGTCAAGAATACAAAAAGGGATCAATATAGCAATCTTAAATAGTTAACTTAATAACCACCAGTTATAAATAATAATAATAATAATAATAATAATAATAATAATAATAATAATAATAAATAAATAAATAAATAATAATAATAACCAGTTACAAAAATCAATTCTATTCTATATATATATAAAACAACGTACTACCAAATGGGATGACCGGATGAGATTTTCAGCGCAGTGCGGTAAAGGGAGATAACATATATAAATTGCTAGTTTGAGACTAAGAACCGTCTAACTACTTAAATCAATTTCTATGGGTCAGTTACATATTTTGATTTCTCCTAAATAAGTTTGGGTTCACCTTGTTACCTCAATTAAATTCTCTGTGCCCGTGTTGCTATCATTTAGTTCGTGTGGAAGACCAAAGAAGAACTTTTTTAAGTTCTTGAATAATTTCAAACCTTTAATTGAGAGAATAATTTTAGGGCTGTCAATGGGTCGGATTCGGATCGGATCTATCCTTTCCGGATCCGAATCCGACAACAATACTACCAAACCGAGTCCGGATCCGTATCCTATAGGATTCGGATGTCCTCATACCAAATCCGCGTAGCATCGGATCGGATAATCCGTCGGAAAAATCCGATCCGATGCAACTTTAAATGAAAAAAAAAAACAGCAATGAATTGGTGATGGCGCCGGCATATTGAACGACGTTGACGTTGAACACGAACATCGTTGGACGGCACACAAAGAAGAAAAGGAGAAATCTCGATTGGAAGAGGAGGAGAAGCCTTGGCCGCAGCTCCCACAAAGACATAAGGAGAAGAAAGAAGCAGAAAAAAAATAAAAGAACTGGAACAAATCTTGATGCAGTATAAGAGGTGATAGTCTGATAGAGAAGAACACACAATCTGAACGGAGGACGCCGAGGAGTAGAAGACGGAGCAAAAACCCAGGAAGGAAAGAATTTGACGGCGCACAATTGGATAACTAACCCTAGATTTAGTTTTTTTTATCTGTATATATATATGATTAGAAATAATGTATAAAAAATTATATACAAACATATAATTTAACTTTTGAAAAACGCGTTAAGTAATTCCATCTCATATGATAATATTATTAAATTAGGTGGATTTAATTCCTCCACTAACATTAGGTTAAATTAGGTGGATTTAATTCCTCCACTAACATTAATTACCCTCTATTATTATGAATGAGTGAGATTATAATTAAGTAAAATTATAATTATTGAGAGAAAATGCAATGTAACCTATCTGAAATAATATTAACTATAATTTATTACACTTAACTATAACTTATTAAAATCTAACATATCATTAACAAAGAGCTTTTTCTCAAACTCAAGTATCAAACACAAGATTGTCTCTTGAATACTTACATATAAACATACCTTAATCTTAGCTAATAAACTCAATAGAGATTAGAGATTAACCCCTCAAAATATAATTTTGCATAACTAACCATTCCTACTTAATTATAAATTATATTAAAATTTATACTAAAGCATTAATAATTAATATTAAACCTACAAATTAAGTATATAACTTGAACATATGATATATTTTTAACATGTATATTAGCATGTGTATACAACAAGGGAACATAAATGAACAAAAATATCAATATTAGAGAATAATATTATACAAATGCAACATTTTACGCATAATATTGTTTTAAATTTAATAAAAAATTTTTCAATATAT
>JBBMKE010384768.1:0-12875 GCA_037834125.1 Lippia alba | reverse complement strand
CAAACTATAGGGACTAATATGTAAAAAATGAAAGAATAGGTCCTGATTTGTAATTATGGCTAAATGCAGGGTACCTAAATGTAAATTTCCCTAATTTTAAATTAACTTTCATGTGAGAGAATAAAAAAAAAGGAATAAATATTTTGAATCATAATATACTCTAGAGATTTTTAGAGTTTTCATCATGACCTATAAAAACATTTCACACATCTATTGGAATCCAGGTGGCAGTTGTTAAAAAGTAATAGTTGAGACACAAATGTCAACTTTTATAATTTAGATGAAAATCCAAAAATTCAGGATGTTCAAAATATTTTATCCCTAAAAAAAATAATTTAACATCAAATATAATTAGAGTGCATGTATATATATAGAGAGAGTGAGAGATATACCAGGCTCCGGTGGTGGAGGCGGCGGGCGGTGGAGACTATCTGAACGGAGAGCCATGAGGCGGCTGCTGTTACTAACGATGGTGGCAGTGGCAGTGGCGGTGGCCGGCAAAGAGGCGTTTTCTACGTCTTGGTTGTAGCCAATAAGACCAAAGTAATATTATGTGTATATAGGATACGAGTTTGTATTTATATGAGCCGCAAACATGTGTTTGTGACCTAATTAATATTATTTCTTAAACCATGTAAAACGTAATTCGATACGAAATAAAAATCTAATTTTACATGTTATATATTACTAGCAACTTTCATATGTCATATATTATTAGCAACTCCTTAAACTTAGCACGTGTTTAAATAAAAAAAATATTATTATTTAAACGTATTATTGTTTATATTAATGTATATTATAATTATTTCTAATATAATTAGTAAATTATTATGAATAAAGGGGAAAAAATATAAAACAATATCATATAAGTAACTTAATAATTAAAATAAAAATAAAAATGGAGAGAGATAAAGAAAAAAATTAAATAAATAAAAAACTAAAGAGAAAGGAAGGAAAGAAAATAGTGCAAGAGACAAAAGAGAAAAATAAATAAATTGAAAGGAAAAAAAAAAGTAAAGTGTAGAGTGATGGACCCAAAGTACGCTCGAATCTCCACCGTCCACATGGCATGATCGTGGAAGATTTCCATCATGACCCAGTGGCAGACTTAGTGGAACGCTCGGATATCCGAGGCTCGCGGTCCGTGCCCAACCTCAACCCTCACTTGACTTTTTGGGGAGCCACCTCCTCCGAAACCTCACCCTCGCGTGAGTCAATCCTCGAGCCTCTATCGCTCGATAGCCCAATGCTCCAACTCCCTTTCTCGAGGAACCCCTTTTCGAGCATCCCTACGCTTGGCCTCTGGTACGCGAGCGTCTCTTCGCTCAAGAGAACAATCCCCTAACCGCCGCTGACACAACAGGTGGGCATAACTGCCTAAAAGGTGATAGCGACGTACGCAAGTCGCTTTCACACTCCGCCATGTGTCTAGGGCAACACTATTTCAGGACCACTTAGTTGATATTCCTAAACAGTCCTCACCCTCAAACTATAAGTAGGAGAAACACTCCTCTCCTTCCCCAAGCAATCTTCACATGGTACATTGCATTTCTTCACACACAAGGAACACACACTGAACTGGAAAACCCCATTGCTGCATATTTAAGCTTCTTACAACTTCACCTTCTTCTTCGGTGTTACCCTAGCTGGTAGAGTCCACGCTCAATGGGAATCCAGTTCCTGTGGCTCAAAATGCCTATGATGGTCTTCTCTTCTTACACAAATAGAGAGTGATTGGTGTTGATTTTGTACTCTATTAATTTCGACACCATCATAGAGCTCAAAATAAGGTTTCTTGATTAATATAATAGTATAGATTAAATTGTATATTTTATTAAAATTATGTCAATTTATGAATTACTTTTATTAATAAAATGTGGATATATACTGATGTGGCATGACCCACACTACCAAGTGTTAACCTTCCGTTTGACCGCCTCATCGATGTTGGCTTAGGCATCGAATGCTCTTGGCCAAAACATTCGACCACCCCTGACAGACGTCAAGTGCGCCTATTTGACTTGGAGGTTGGATAGGGCAGGCGACCGGGTTCAAAACCAGCATTAAATGCGGGTCCGTTAAGTTGGTTTGTACTCTGACATTTCAAGTTGCCAACCACCATTGATAAAGGAATTAAATTGGTCCCATGGTCCTAGGAAGCATTAAATGCATCTCGTACTCAATGTACTTTACATGCTCAATGAATTGTGCTATATAAACTCCAGACATTTACTCCGATAAATATGTTTATTTATTGCATTCCTGAGCTCGAACATACACTCGATCTGTCCAATATACTAACTTAAACATCAAGAAGTTAATCCCTCAATCAAATCCCATACTCCCCAAATTCGTTTGAGCTTATGGTTGTTCGCCTTGTTTCAACCTTCTCTCCAATCGAACAAATTCCCCATTATATAAGATTTTGAGTGGTGGATCAGATCCAACTCCGGATTAGCTGATGGGATTTGAGCACGATTAGATACTTTTATAAAGTCTTATTTATGAATTTTTAACTTATAAAAAAAATTGATGATTTAGAGTGAATCAACACAATAAAATTGATGATTAATGTGAGTTTTTTTCATATTTGATATCATGAAGTCCGTAAGTATGTGACAATTGGCATTTTTTGAATAATTTAGAAAGTCAAGAAAATTTATAATTAATATCAATCAAACACCAAATGTGGTACATGAGGGCAAGGAAAGGATATTCATATTTTAGGACTATTATATATATATATATATATATGATTTTTACTATATGTTATTAAGTAACTCAAGTATATGAATAGCGAATAAACATAAATGTTTATAAGCTGATGAGGTTGATTAGTTCCCAATCGCCTAGGCTCAGGAAAAAAGTTTGGGAAACTAGCATTAAATATATGAATCTCCTCATAAACTGAACTCGAGTATTAGAGTGTGTGGCCGCCATTTTACAAGTTACATTTGCATCTTGGGTTTGTATCGGAACATACGCACAAATTCACCACTAATTTAATTTAAATTATTTTTCTATGCTATTATCTTATTGAATTCATGTATTCATGCATTTATCATAAATTAAATAGCTACCTTATAAAAAAAAATTATAGATTAGCCACGTCAAAATTAAAACATCACAATTTTGATATTTTTAATGGATATGAATGGAAACAACACATCAATTTGAAGGATTATGGTGTGAAGGAATCCTGGAGGATTGTTGCAGACTAGGAGTGGGATATTGTTAAACCCTAGTGTTTTCTTGGCTATGATGAAATTGTGTTCGTGACAGAAGGGGAAACTTTGGTGGTTTACAATGTCGAAGATGGTAGTTTGGGGGACATGGTAGTTTATGGAGTATGGCCTGTTTTACAGATGGATGTACCTTTGTTGAGTGCCTCATTTCGCCTGATTAGAGCAGTTCATAAGGGGTACCGCTGGTACTAAATCTCTGTTATCGTAATATGGTGCCTTAGAGTTGGAATAATTACGAAGACATATCTTTAGGTTTGACCCGATTATAAGAACGGTTTCAGATATTACAAACACTCTCTCTTACTGTCTTACATACTCTAAGATTTGCTCTAACATATGCTATTATAGTCATAAATTTAAGTTCAATTTAAATTCAACTAATGATCAATAATGTATGCGGAAAATTAGATAAACGAGGAAGTTTTAGTAACTTTTCAAATCTGAGGGGAAGTTTCTGTAATTATACAAAACCTAAGAGTGTTGCGACTATGTTTGGCTTGTGTTTTGTATCGGTTTCAGTTTGTCTATTTGTTCATATTCATATATATGTGTATTCATATGAATGAAAAAGATATGCTACCCAAGAAAAAACTTCCTAAATATGCGTATTCTGCTTAGGGTAGACTCTATTATGTTCGGTTTTTATGAATGAACATCAAATGAAATATTGGTGGTGCTAATGTGTGTTTTGTGGCAATACAATAGTTAAAAACAGTAATGAACAATATAGTGATGCTAATATGTGTTTGTGATTGTGTGATGTGTGTTTTGTGGCAAATTGGCAATACGATAGTTGAAAAAAGTAATGAATAATATAGAGGTGTTTCAATAGGAAAGAATAGAATAGGAATAAAAAAAAATGAATCTCCACAAAAACTTAAGTCTGAAATAATCACAAGGAAGGTATGAACCAAAATGGCGGAGAAATTCTACTCCGATATAGTGATTCGTCAATCTTAAATTGTGTAATTTGGCCACCTTTCAAATTGTAAACGCCCATATCCCTTCCACCTCCCTTAAACAAACCTACATAAATGTCATAATAAACATCTATAAAATATATATGATTCGATTTGAATCCCGACAACTTTGAAGCACGTTCAAAACATATTGAAGTGCTTTGACCTGCAAAAATAGCTCTACCACCCAATTTTTTAGTTTTCTTATGCCCACCTTTGATCGAATCCAATTTAAACACACGAAATTTTATCAATCCATATTTCCAACCTTCCCATTTCATTTCCTTTTCTGGTCTATCCTCCGGTAGATCCTCTTGTACATTCTCTCCCTCTTCCTCATCTTCCACATCTATTTCCTGTGATTGAACTTTTCCTGGAGCCAGCCCGCGAAAAACTTCCCCTCCCTCTTCTTCACTATAACGTTGTCGAACTACAACTATCAATCCACGTGTTGATCCCACAATATACGGGGTGTCAGTCCAGTAAGTTAATGCTCTGGAGTTTAGCTTCCCAATCAAGTGAGGAACAATCGATCCTTCATGATCATTTTTTAAAACAAAAATTTCACCATCACCTGAGACCTATGTTTTGAAACCCGAACCGGCCGGTCGGACCGGTTCAACCGGTGATCGGCCGCTTGTTCTGTTCGGTTGTACCCCTGGAACCAGTTCATGAATAAATCAGTTTGAACCGGTAGGAACCAGTTAAAAACCGGTGAAATATCAAACCAGACCGTTTTTGTGGGCCGGTTGGCCCAGTTTTTAAAATTTTTCTTTTAAAAAATTGTAAAAATTACAATTTTTTGTAGATTGTAGGTTTCGAACCTGCATACCTGGGAAGAAATTAGGTGCGCCAACCAACTAGGATACGTGACCTGCTATTAAAACTTCAAATTAAGTATTAGTACAACATATGAGTTCTTATTAACTTTTTAGAAGAAGAATCCCCAAAAATAAATAAACTCACCAAATGTATTGATTATGTTTAAAAATTAAGTGTTAAAAAAATATTAATCATAGTTATTTGTATAAATAAAAGTATGATATTTGTTAAATTAATTTTTTTATTTATATTGTTAATTTGCTATCTAGTTAGATAGTTTATCTATATATTTTAGATTTATAATTTAAAATTCAGTTATTAGAGTTGTTACTTAAGAATAATAAATAATTGGAAATAATTTAAAATTATATCTAATTTTTAATATAATTTAAATTATTTAATTATTATTAATTAATATTTATAATATTACACATATTATATATAATTAAATATAATATATATAATTATGACGTCATACCGGTTCGATCGATTGTCCGACCAGTCGAACCAGTAAAACCAGTAACCAGTAAAAGGTCCCGGTTTGACATCCGGTCGGGTTTCAAAACATAGCCTGAGACTGCATAAAACTGATCCTCATAACAAGTTAGATTTTGTATATTTGTGGGCCCCATAACCGAATTCCAATATTTGCACCCAGGTCTCCAACAGTAAACCCGGTCACCCGCAAGAGCCATAACCATAAAATCTGATGATTTTGACAGGTTACCACGCAATGCCACACTGCTAAAGAACACAAAACTCGGCCAAGTTTTTTATCTTTGTAGCCCTCGATGGAGGTATGAGGAAGAAGCTCAATCTGCATGCGCGAAATTGGATGGACTAAATTCATCTGACCACCCAGTTGCGTAACTGTGAGAACCCACCCATAGTTTAATCCGTAGCACCTCCTACCATGCAATTCAGGAGTATAAATATCCTTTGTTAATATATCTTCTTTGGAGAGACAGTAAATTTGTCGATGGTTTTCATTCTTCGGATTGTCGGGGAGCATAAGCCATCGTATTTGAGGGTTTAAGTACCTCTTATTATCGAGGGCAAAAATCCTGCATGATTTGCAAACATAACCAAAAACCACAAAATCTTGTATCAGCTTAATCCTATTCAAGAGCAGAGCAAGAATGTCATAGTGAAGCCCAGCCCAGTCTGCCAATCATAAAGTTAGTTCGAGAAGATACATATATGTTAGTTCAAGAAGATATAAACATGTATGTATATAAAAATCTAACTTTACTTGCGATCTAATTCAACTTCTTATCTATATATAGAGAGATACCAGGCTCAGGTGGCAGTGCAGGCGGGCCGCTAAGACATTCCGAATGAAGAGCCATACTAGCAAAGGTGGTGGTGGTGGTGGTGGTGGTGGTGGTGGCGGTGGCAGGCAAATAGGGCATTTGTATGTATTGGTTTTGGACAGGATCCGACGCTTATGTCTGTATTAGTGGGAAACCTATATAAATTTGTGATCCAGTACTGGGATTTGGTTAAACCGCATATAATCCTAATCCCATATGAATACGAAAGCAATTTCAGATGTCATCTATACTATTATATTAACCAGAGAGGCACATAATAACTGTTTGGTCTATTGGACTTTTGGACTATTTTATTCTTCTTTTTATTTATTTTTTATCCCTTTGTTCTTTTGCATTCTTTTCTTTTTCCTATATATATTTATTTTTTATTATCACTATAATAGTGTTCTCTCAATTTCTCTTTTATCTCATCTTAAGTTCTTTTTCTCTTCTTTTTTAAATATAATATTTATCTTATTCCTCATATTTTAAAATTTTTAACTAATATAAAATTATCTTATGCTATTTATTAATTTATTTATTTATCATAATTTAATAATTATATTAAAAATAATTATAAAATATATATATTAATATAAAAATTAAATTATTTAAATAATAGTTTTGTTGCACACGCTACGTGTGTGCAGAGTTACTAGTGCTTAATTAATTAATCCTATATTTTATCGAAGTTGTTTAAGTTTGGAGGCCTTTTTTGCGCCAAACCCATGTGGTTACTCAAAATAAACTGAAAAAACTCTATTATAAATTAGCATTTAAAAGACCGTGTTTTATTAATTTTTTACTCGTAAAGCTTCAACATCATTAGTTGCATCTCACAAGATAAATTTGTGAATTTAATCTCACTTTTCAGTGTGAAATGTCTATTATATCATGATTCTTTCATTTTGAAATATCAATTATACCCTAATTTTCACCATGAAGAACCTCGATTTGCCATTTTTCAAAAAAGCGATGGCATACCCAACCATGTTGGGGTTTTACGAGCAAACAATTGATAACACGGGATCTTTTGAATAATGATTTATAATATAAGAGTTTTTCTTTTTCATTTTAACTGAATCATAGGGTTCGGGACAAAAAAAATCTCTCATTATTGTCCTTTATAGAATTTAAAAAACATAGTCTCTCATGCACATCACAAAAGGAGCATAAAAGCATCAGCAATTCATTTTCTCATGTTTTGATATCACTAGAAATTTAAATTTATAAAGCGAAATAGATAATTTTTCAAATATACCTTAAACTTTTCAGATCGTTTGAGATGATTTACTTAGTTAATTCTTCACATGCCAAGCACTCCAAGTACGCGCAGAGTAAACAGACTTATATGTAACAGCTAAAATGCTCGATATTTGAATGTGGGTAAATTGAAAATCCACAATCTTTCTTTCACACTTTTTTTTCTCACGAGGATCCTTTTCTTTTAAATTACTTAATTTCAAATTCAAACTCTCCCACCATCAATTACCAATCTACTTCATATGGGTTTCAGGTCAGCCTCATAGGCGACCATTTTTATTTCCAACACCTTTAAACAAACCTACTTACTGTAACATTTATCATCTATAAAATAAATATGGCTGGATTTGATTCCCAAAAACTCTAAAGCATGCTCAAACCATATAAAAGTATTTTAACCCACAAAAATAGCTCTATCACCCAATGTTGCAATCTCCATGTACCCAGTACCCACTATTGATCAAATTCAATTCAAATGCATGACAACTCCATATCTCCAACCTTCCTATTCCATTTTCTCACTGGTAGATGTTTCAGTACATCCTCATGAAAACTAACGACTCCATATCTCCAACCTTCCCATTCCATTTTCTCATCCAGTATATCCTCTGGTAGATCTTCCTGTACGTTCTCTCTTTCTTCCTCGTCTTGTACATCTACTTCTTGTGATTGACTTGGTGCCATCCCTTGAAAACCTTCCCCTCCCTCTTCTTCAAAATAACGTTATCTAACTATAAATAGCAATCCAAGCATTGATCCCACAATATATGGGGTGTCAGTGCAGTAAGTTAATACCGTGGAGTTTACCTTCCCATTCAAGTGAGGAACCATGGATCCTTCATGATCGTTTTTGAAAGCCAAAACTTCACCATCAACTGTGACCACATAAAATTGATCGTCATAACAAGTCCAGTTCTGTATAGTGTAGCCACAGTCCAAGACCAAAATCCAATAATTTTGCACCCAGGTCTCCAACAGTAAACATAGTCGCCAATTGCATGAAGAGCCATCACCGTAAAATCTGATGATTCTGACGGGTTGCCCCGCAGCCACTTCTATACTTTGATTTCACTGCTTATATGAAAATTGTTCGAAATACCAGTTGCTCTTCTTCAAAAACCAAAAACTATTTAAAATTTCAGTTTACACCCTCTGGGTGTCAATATATACATCATTTGGTTTTTACTATATATTATCAAGAAACTCAAGTATATGAATTAGTGAATAAACATAAATGTTTATATAAATGAAAATCTAATGAACTACTTAGTAAATAATATGATGACAACCGAAAGAGTAGAATCAATTGTCGCGATCGAGTGTCGAGTTGGTATTGATACAACAAACTGATGAGGTTCCTTAGTTCTCAACCAATTAAAAGAGCAAGTGTATTACACTTGTCATTTGATTGGTCACTCTCGCTAAATTTTTCACCAACCAAGCGGCAAGCGTAAAACACTCACCCTTCGTTATACCAATTCACCCGAATCAGACTCAAAGTAGAATTACCCGCCACTCCACAAAAGCTACATTTAATACACCTTGAGTATGTATCAAAATACGCACAAATTCACCATTATTAAATTCAGCAAACACATTATACTATAAATAGTTATATTACATCCACCACTAATTTAATTTTAATTATTTTTCTAAGTATCACTATAAATAGTTATATTACATCCACCACTAATTTAATTTTAATTATTTTTCTAAGTATCACTTTATTCGATTTATGAATTTATTATAAATTTAATAGTTATCTTACAAAGAGCTATATATAGCCACTTCAACATTAAAACATCACAATTTTCATATTTTAATTGATTTGTTAGATAATATAGGGAAACTATCATGTTTAGTTTCTAAAGTTTCAAGTTTGTATGGCTTTAATTCCTAAAATTTTAAAATTAACAGATAAGTCCTTAATATTACTAATTTATCTCAAAATAGTCCCTCAATTACTTTTTTGGTAAGAATGTGATCAAAAAATAAAAAAGAAAAAAAATTGCGTCAGATATGTGATTAATAATGATATTCTCTTCTTGTTCCTTTAAGGTGACGTCCTTCAATACCAATTACAAGTATTTTTTCCAATCACATTTTTCACTGAAAAAAGTGCTTAGGGACTATTTAAAACAGATTAGTAATATTAAGGACTTACTGTTACTTTCGAAATTTTCAAAACTAAAATTATACAAACTCAAAAATTTAGAAACTAAATATTACATTTACTTTAAAATATATGAATGGAAAGTGGAAACAGCATATCAATTTGAAGGACGAATTGAAAAGGTTGGTAGAAATTTCCCTTCCATTTACCGTGGAAGCAAGATATAAATATCATAAAGAATAGGGTGATATCATGGAGCTGCAATATGTCGTTGGAGTAGAAGAGTTTCTGGCGATAAAAACAAGAGAACAAATCAAATTCCAAGAGCCTACGTGACGATACCATCCAGATTTCATCTTTTTTTTGTCACGCTTTCGTATTATTATGATACTAATAATGAACATTGAAGAAGGTGGAAAATCGTTTCAGAATAAGCAGAACACAAGCAGATCTAGGGTTTCCAGTAAACAAAATTTGCAGAAAATGTAAAGTGAGTCTGTACAAGTCCGGGTACAAAGTATAAATACAAAGCCACGCATCTAACGGCTATTTGACAGACGCTTAACCCTAACGCAACAAACATAAGCAAAATATGACTTTTCTTGTACATAATAAATATAAAAAAAACGTGAAAAGGAATAAAGAAAAAAAAAAGTATTCAACGCCCACCCTCAAGTTGGAGCTTGGTTGAAAAGGAAGCCTAACTTGCACAAAATTTTGCGAAATAAGGGACCTCCCAAGGACTTTGTAAAGAGACATCAGCTAACTGTTGGGTCGTAGGCACATGTTTGAGGTCAACAAAACCTTTCTTGTATTGATTGCGAACCACATGGCAATCAATGTCCCGGTGCTTAGTACGCTCATGGTATACAGGGCTCGCAGTAATATGTATAGCCGCCTTGTTTCACACCAAAGTGGGATTGACAAGGAAGCAGGAATCTAAGATCTTGAAGTACTAAATAGCTTAACCATTGCAATTGTGCTACAGTGGCTCCCAAGCTTCGATACTCAGCGTCACAAGAAGATTTGCTCATAGTGGATCGCTTACTGGATTTCCAGGAAACCAACGAACCACCTAGCAAAATGCAAAAACTAGTCAGTGACCTACAAGTTTGAGTACAAGTTGCCCAATCAGCATCACTGTATGCAGTAAGCTGAAAAGAGGTAGCTGCTAGAAAAAATAAACTAGCAGTCCTAGTGCTTGCCAAGTAACGCAGCACATGCATTGCAGCTTCCCAATGACCCTACATGGGATTAGGCACATATTGGCTCAATTGTTGAATAGAAAAACTTAAATCAGGACGAGTTAAATTAAGATAAAGTAACCGTCCAATCAAACGCCTGTATTGAGCAGGATCAGAGTAAGGAATTTCTTCAACCTGAGAAAGTTTATGACTGCTAGAAAAAGGGAGTAGAAGCAGTCTTAGGATTACTCATCCCCAACATCTTGAAACAAGTCAGAAATATACTTTTTCTGAGTGATCAACATATCATTGGAACATCTAAATATCTGTATGCCCAAAAAATATTTGGCAAGACCCAAATCTTTGATAATAAATTGATTATGTAAAAATCTTTTAACATCCAAAATGGCATTGTCATCAGATCCAGTAATCAAAACATCATCCACATATACTAAAAACATAATAAAACAGGAATCCTTAGACAATGTAAAAAGACAATGATCATGTGTAGATTGCACAAAGCCATAGGCAAGAAGCTTATTAGTAAATTCCAAATTTCACTGTCTGGAAGCTTGCTTTAAACCATACAGAGATTTTTTGAGTTTACAAACATGGTCTGACCCAACCTTAGTATAACCTTCAGGAGGCAATAAGTATACATCTTCATTAAGATGTCCATGTAAGAAAACTTGTTTATATCCAATTGATACAAACCCCAACACTTAATAGTAGCAATGGCCCCTCAAACAGTAACAAGTTTGGCCACAGGAGAGAAACTATCATAGTAATCAATGCCAAAGGTTTGGTTAAAGCCTTTTGCAAGTTTTATACCTTTCTACAAACCTATCAGAGTTATATTTAGTTTTAAACACTCATTTGGAACCTATAGCCTTTTTTTTTGGGAGGTAAATCAGTGATAACCCAGGTTTTATTAACATCAACAGCTTCTAGCTCCCTATCCATAGCCTCTACCCATTCAGGATATGTGGCAGCCTGTTTATAAGTGATAGGCTCTAGAATGGGAGCTATTTTTTTCATAAAAGCAGTATAAGCAGCAACAAAAGGTAAATTATCTGTTTATAAGTGATAGCTCTGATACCATTAAGATGATGGAAAATCGTTTCAGAGTAAGCGGAAGAACACAAGCAGATATAGGGTTTTCAGTAAACAAAATTTGCAGAAAATGTAAAGTGAGTCTATACAAGTCCGGGTACAACGTATAAATACAAAGCCACGCGTCTAACGGCTATTTGACGCACGCGTAACCCTAACGCAACAAACATAAGCAAAATACGACTTTGCTTGTACATAATAAATACAAGAAAAACGTGAAAAGGAATAAAGAGAAAAACATATTCAACAAACATGAACCAGATATTATTGATACGTTTGTTGATGTGCATTCTGTTGAAAGGGGTGTTTGGAAACCTGTGGAAAAGTTCACCTTATGATCATGTTGTTCCTGATCTTGCATCTGGGGCTTATGTGAATGGAGTTGTTAGGGCAAGGTATTCGGGGGAAGAATTCATTGTATTCATTGTATTTCTGTATGTTTTCATATATTACAGATTACAAAGAGGAGTATAACAACATTTACAAGGGAAGTAAATCTCGCCTAATCCGTGCCTATTACTAGTAATTAGGAATCTTAGTCAAACTTTCCATATGTGCTTGATCTCCAACAGAGCTATTCATTGGTTGGCTAGCAGTAGAGAATCGGGTTATATCTATGTCATAGCTGCATTTGATTTTGCAGACGAGGTGTTTGATGAACTTTCGGCTCCAAGTGGTGTTTGATGTGGGGAAATTTGTGTTTAACATACTTGTGGCTCTTGGGGAATGTCTCTATCTGTATGACGGATGCTCAAAACAATGAGGTTTGGATCATGAAGGATTATGGTGTGAGAGAATCTTGGATCAAATTCGGGATTGATGCTGATTATGAGTGGGATATAGTTAAGCCCTTGTGTTTTCTT